>CM023452.1:114919632-115044289 GCA_013339765.2 Haemaphysalis longicornis | reverse complement strand
CAGTTCTTAAGGGCGAAGCAGCGTAGGGCTCAGGCTGTCAGCGTCCTGTGTCGTTGTTTCATGTAATTATGGCAAAGCAAGTTGTCAAACGGAGACAGATAAATAAGTGTACAATAAATAAATCAGGTTCAAACAAACTAACATGTTTTGCAATATTAATGGAGATTTATTTCAATAATAGCGGCAATTTGTAAATTCCGTCTCGAAATCGGTTTCAAAAGCTAGGTTTTCTTTTGTAAAACCTACTTCTTAGCATGATGGGGCGTGCAACACGAACACAACTTCTGGACAGCCTGTATCTAATTTAATTGCTTAAACACTGTTGAACGGTTCGGCTACCTTAGCCAGCCCTCGATATATCCTCCCACCCGCGCTTCTCCAGCGCCCAATCTGCGCGCGTGTGGCAAGAGAGAGGCTTAAAAACTCTGAATGCTCCTATACACTGCACGCATTCCCCTTCCTCAGGTTTCACGTTAGTGGAGATGGCCCGGTTTTTTTTTTTCATGTCAAAGTCTGCGGATGATCCAGAAAGGCATCTCCGAGGAAGAATAGCGGTCGCTTTTACGCATACAAATTTGCTGGTACCCTTTGCAACATCGATTGCTAAAATAAAAACTGACTCTATCAATTTAAAAGTTCAGTCCGCAACACAATTAACAATGTTTACAACCCCCTTCAGTGACCCTTTAATAACACGTGACCTAAGACGTGTTAATCACAAAAACAAAAATAAAACTGCAAAATGTTTGTGGAAGTCAACACATCATCTGGAAATGTCACCGCATCTTCCAAAATCCGCATCACTACGGACATAAAAAATATCAGTGCTGCATCTCATAAGAAAATAATGCAGACGATATCAGTACAGCGACTACCACACGATGGAAAAGATTGAATCACTTCCGACGTCAAACATATTAGTGCTCAAATCACATAAGACACACGCCGACATCAGTACCGCAACTACTAGTGGATAGAACAAAGAATTTACTACGGCGACACACTGCTGGATACTGAGTTTGAGTCAAATGTTTTTAGAAAAGGAAATGTACTAAAAAGATATTTTAACACAAAGCACAAAACTAGTCTTGTGACAAAAACTTTATTGTATATTGAACATTTGAATTGAGTTTCAAGCATAAAGGAAGTGTCCGCACGATTTTTGTGTCACCAATTGCTTACATTGCAAAACTAAATTGATAATTGACAGTACATGTATCATATTTTTTTCATTATGCACCGAAAAACCGCTTAAACAAATCCAGACATTCTAACAAAATATTGCGCGTTTTATAACGTATATGAATTGCCAATCAGCTATCAAAGCCAATCGGTGGGCCACTTGAATTAGGTCTGTATAGTATGTGGTAACTACGCCTGCGAACACGGAAGAACACTTCATATCACGCCCTGTTCAACTCAGCTTTTCAACTTCCATCGGGTGCTTACTCAAGTAATGTTGTTAAAGTTTTATTAGACGCTGCGAATAAATGTTGCGGAGATATTAGGACTAAGCACACTGGAGAAAACCCTTTGACAAAGGAGAGGGGGGGGGATTTTCAGCCGGTCTAAAGTTCACTGGAGCACTTAGAATAGATTAGAATAGAATAGAATCGAATAGAATAGAATCATTTATTTCGCATCACAGGGGGCGTGATGGTGGATGCTTGACGAAGAAGCTGAGGAAGCCCGCTTTACGGAGCCGCAAGCCCCCATTTTGGCAGGTGTACAGCGCATTGAAAGCATCTGAGAGAAACTCATACTGTAACACACACCCACAGCTTGGCGGAGCCGTTGTCTCAGACGTCAGCATGTGAACAGCGAATAAAAACCATTTGTAAGCTGCTCTTAAGCTCTTTCACTAAAACTGACACCCATCTACACAACAGTTATACAAGCAATACAGCAATGGTACGCAGCAATTTGAGCGAGCAGAATCTCCAAAATACCCCAGAAACAATACGCAGCGTTTATGGTTACAAGCACTAAGGATTATAGTGCAAAAGCTATCAGAAGCATACGAAATGATCCAGGTAACAAGTAGCTAACATACAATGTGCAGAGAAGTAAACTTGTCAGTTGTTTTAATTAAAGAAATCTAGTTTCGATATTCTTAAAAAAAACGAATAATTTTAGGAAATATTACCAAAAAGGCTTAGTCAAAGAACTTCATGCATCTAAGCGGCAATTTTGCCTTAACAAAAGCGGAGGCCTTAAGCAATAGTACAGTCTTTGTCAAAATTTTGTGGGCCACGGGGACCGTGGCCGGAGCAGGCGCGCGGCCGAGCAGGGGCGCTGCGCTTGCCGCTGTCGGCTGATAGCGCTGCTAAAGAGAGCGAGGGGAACTATCACGCTTACTTTTGTAGTAGGGCTGGCGCGATAAGTGCAGCGGGGCCGGTTTCTTAGAGCAGGCGGAATTCGCTTCAGCGCAGGCACTTTGCGCAGCACTTGTTGCTCCTGCCACACTACAAAAGCTAGAGCAAAAGTTCCCCTCGCTCTCTTTAGCCGCGCAACCAGCCGACAGCGGCAAGCGCAGCGCACCTGCTCGGCCACGCGCCTGCTACGGAACGGTCAGTGTGGCCCACAAAATTGAAATTGACGGCCCGGCGGCACATACCGCACGATAAAAGCGGTATGTAAACACAGGCACAAACGATATTGCCGTGCTTACTCGCCACCCTTCGCATTACTCGACACCATGTCCGGAGTGCCGCCCGACGGTACTATAAGCTACCAGCTAAAGTGACGTCCACCGGCGTTCTACTGCAAAACTCCGCGTCCGGCGCGCGGCTTGGCCATCTGTAACTTAATGTACCTAGTAAAACCTACCAAGAGAAAGAAAACATTAGAAACATCGAAAAATAGCCCCAGCTATCAAACCCTCTACTTAAAAAGAAAATTTAAATTGGTACGGACGGACCACATCTCGAAATAGACTTATTCGCACCACAAAGCTAAGACAGAAGTTCTCCACCGCTACGGGAGACGTTCCGATGTTGAACGGCGTATTAAAATGCCGTCGAGCCGCACTCTAGCCACATAGCGTGCTACAATATTATTAGTCACACCTAAATCTTTAAGATGGAGAGCCGTCGCAAAATAGGAACTGCGTTTTTCTAAGCACTTTAAGTGGGAGAGCACCTCCACACTACGACCCTTCATTTTCTGGATGCAAGATGAAGCTTTAGTAACGACGTAACATTGTTACGGAGCCAGCTGAACTGCAGGAGTAGCGGAGAGACGAGAGCATGCGTCAACCTCACGTTAAGCCTAACAAAAATCGTGGAGGAATAACGTCGCCGAACGTCATCCGGAGCTTCACGTACGAGTCTGGTGTAGCTGGGCATGTTGTTAAGCACAACATTACAGCTGCTTAACGTTAAGCTGGTACATACGCCGAACAACGGTGATGGGCCTAGGCTTATAGTCCAAGTAACCAAAAAGAAAAAAGATGTATGATGACACGTTCACGCGTAAATATTAGGTCACACAACCGTAAACAAGGCCACACAACTCCCTCGCTGGTAAAAGCGCACATCCGCAGAGGGACAATGAACAATGCTTCGCAAAACAGCATACCAACTCACCCCTTTCAGTAAATGAAGAAGTTGAATACACCAACGATTCATTCAATTATTCGGAACGAGAGCACTCCGAACTCTGCAACGAAGGGATTCTTCCGCATCATGTGTGCGCATTCTTATATCATGCGGCATTACTAAAAAATATCACATTCCCGTGAAGGTGTCTCCGCTTTTTCAGAATCACTATCATCTGCTTGGGCACGCTGCTCCAAGGTTGGCGCCGCCAAACCTTCGCCACATTTTTTTCCGGGGCGCTTATGCGCTAGTTTTCCGGATATCGATGAGTGCGCAGACCGAGCGCGTGGATCAGAATAACTGTAAGCCACGCTACTGCTAAAGATGAGGCGAAGTGCCCTCTCCACTCGATACCTGGTAGTCGTTGGCTCTAGAATTGCGGCTTAAACTCCGACTCCTCCAAAAGCACTTCGCTTCACCTTGCAGGCGCCACCCTTTCTGCTCACCCCCTTATGTCATCGGGGCGCGCAGCTGAATGGAACTTTCTTTCTTAATCGCCAGTGTGTCGTCCGTATAAGGTGCAATAGTCATGTCTACGTACAAAGTAATATAGTATAGTAGGCATAAAACCAGAAATACCCTTTCTGGGCCTTTTTGGCTGGTAGCATCACGCAGTGTATGGGGCCAGTTGTCTCAGTTGCGTTCAGATCAGCTACACAAGTCTTGCACATTCACAGATTATAAAGGTAATAATTTTCTTTTCTTCCTTACAATAGGCTACAAATATCTCTACAGCTGCATTCGTTTCTGACATCGTGCCTGCATATACACCAAGTGAGGATATGATAAATACAAAAATGCATTTCACACCTGATAAAAAATCTCTCATGGGCTTCCTCCTCTCTGCTATATCAAGAAAAGTACTCCTACTGCTTCGTGCAGCCACATGGAGACTTAACCAGGTTTCAGTTTAAGTTGCTCTCAGAGCGTTCACCAATTAAAATTAGGTACCTCCAGAAACGTGGTAGGACTTGTAGTGGCACCTTCAGAATATTCGATTGAAGTTTCCGATTTAATTTGAATAAAATAACAGCGAACATACTAGGCAAAACTATGGGAACGCGGAAGGGAGCTGCCAGACCCTGTAGTTTCTGTTCTATTGCTTCGTTGAGAAGCTTGATGCGGGCGCGGTTTTTGAGCAAGTAAAGCTAGTATTGAGCAAGCAGTTCCATGCTTTTTTCTAAGCATCATGATTTGCTTAGGTGTTTCGCTAACATCCGCCATTTTAGTGGGCTTACTACGTTATAACTCCCTTTTGTTAGTTTTAAAATATTTTTCTTTTGGTACTAAGTACTTTCGTCTGCGTCACACTGAATAATGTTGCATAGTTGTCTTGGAGAATGGCCTATAGACAGCGCTATGCATCACACATAACGGTCATGATTTAAAGTGCGTGAATTATGGAGTCGCGCCTATTATTCTTTCATCGACTGACGCAGCATTTGCACGGCATCCATTCAGCAACCCCGATAGGGGGTACGGTACCTAGGTCCTCTTGCGTCTGTAAAAACGTGTGTAATCATTAAAATGAGCACCGCCATTGCCAAGGGAAGACCCTCTGCCGTGCCTATGCCAACTACGGAACTAGCCGCATACTTGAACTCGGTCACGCGGTTGAACAATGCTCCCAAGTTGCCGATAGATTTTGCGTGTTATTCATGGAGGACGAAATTGAAAAATCTGCAGAAATTTAGAGAATTTTCTACTAATGCGCAGCCATCTTATGCCGCTTCTCCAGAGTGTGACTTCTTTAAGCCAGATTTTGCTGTGAGTAGCCAAAGATGCTGGGATATTTTATGATATATTTTCTCTTGACAAATGATGTCACTATAAACCATTATTGTGACTGAGTTCCTTTGTATGTATCATGTATTTTTCCGCAGCAGCAAGGAGTAGGGCAGCCTTGGTCCTTCTCGCTAATTTTATTCGCATTTCCAAACCTCTTTTTTAGAGCTTTTATGTTGCCACGGGGGATAACAGTTCCCGAAGAAGACAGGTGATTAGATGAGACAATGTTCTTTTCGCGGATGATGTCTAGAACGGAGCCATGATGGGGCCCATGTGCCCACGCACTGTACGCGGATGCGTCATCTTTGCGGAGGCCCATCACCGCAAGATGTCGCGTTCTCGTTCGGACGAGAGGCGTGACAGGAGCACAGCAGGTGCTGGATGTGGACGATCGCGTCACTGTGGAGGCAAACTGCACAAGCGAGGTTTGGAAAAGAATCGCGGAAGTGAGGCCATGAGAAGTTCACGGCGCGAGTTAAGGCCACCCTCACGAGGATCCTCCTAAGCGCAACCTCTTCGGCACGAGTAAGACCCGGGGGATGCTGGCAGCACATGGTGGAATCAGAGCATGTGTGCGGTGGTGGAGGAGTTCCTCTCTCCTCAGCAAGAGAGTGGCATCATCCAGCTCTAACGGGGAAGTCGGGAGGAAGGAAGGAAGTAAAGTTTATTTTCCTGAGCACCCTTAGATAAGGGCGCCGTCTTGGGAAGCCGTGGCCATGGCTTCCTCCGCTCTGGACGTCAGAAGGAGCTGTATCGCAGCGCTTGGGTCAGCCAAACTTGCCTCCCAGGATGCTAGAGTTGGATTCGGAATGGGGGTCAACTTTAAATGTCGATCACAGGCCCATATTGTGTGGAATATGTTTGGGTAACCTCCGCAGAACGGTCAAGTAGGGGTGCCGGGTAAATTTCGAAAGCGATGTGTGAGATGTTCAGTGGGTAATGTGTTTGTCTGAATCTGTCGGAGGAGGACGGACTGCCGCCTTGTGAGTGTACGATGGGGGGAGGGATGCACCTTGCGCTGCGTGCGAAAAGACTCTAGGTATTCGCGCGGGCTAAACGACGGCTGTGCATAACTTAAGGACGGCTGTGTACCGCTTAAGCTTGACGAGAGCTGGTCAGGTGCTCGTTAAATAGTTGCTCGGGCGAGCGTATGGGCCCGCTCATTTCCTGCCAAACCCTCGTGCCCAGGAGTCCAAATAATGTGGAACGTGTGCGGTTTGTAGTCGAGCACGTCTTTAATGAGGCGGGCTGTGCGGTGGTGCAGATCATTTCTGATCAATTGTCTGCAGGCGGTTTGCGAATCGGTGGCGATGATGATGGGTGTTTGCTGACGACGAACTATATGGGTGGTAGCGGCGTATATGGCTAGTGCAATATATCGAGTTTCTAGGTCGTCTATATCATGTACATCTGGTTCAAGCGTGACTAGTTCGTAGTTGAGGGGTCCGACGACAGCCGTGATGCCTCCCTCATCTTCCCCAGGATGTGCGTCAACGTAGTAAACGGGCTTGACGGGGCCGAGGCGCTGCAGCGTTTTCGAGAGGACGTTGGTCCTGATGTGGCACCGTTCAGCATGCTGGTCGCGTCCATGTTCTTTGGCAGGGGAGCGATGGTGATGCGTGCTCGGTGTTCAAGGCAGCGGCATCTTTTTTCCTGCGATGGGGATGATGGTGGGTCCGCAGAGTAGCCAAGATCCTGCAGGATGGCCCTGCCTTGGTCGGTGCTATGGAGTCGATGGAACTGTTCTAGGCGCTATGCACTTAGGAGCTCCTCCAGTGTGTTCTGACTCCGTTGGCCTGGAGCGCTTGCGTCGATGTATATTGCGGCACTCCTAGTGCTTGTTTTAAGGCCTTCCTTCGAACTACATTTATGCGATCCAGTTTCGTCTTTGTGGGATTTTGATATGGCAGGTGATACAATATACGGGAGTCGATGAGCGCTGCGCTGAGTCGCACAAGGTCGGCCTCTCGCATTCCCCTGTACCGACTGGCTATGTGGCGTGGATAAAAGAATACTTAAGTTGTAGGACGCAACGTGCAGTCGTTGGCGGGTAACGGTCGCACGGTGTTGTGTCATCGGGGGTGCCTCAAGGTTCAGTTTTGGGTCCGCTCTTGTTTTTGTTATACATGAATGATATTTCCATTGGCATATCATCTTGTATCAGATTGTTTGCAGATGACTGCGTTTTGTATCGTGTTATAAAAGGTCCCGATGATTACAATAAACTACAAAAAGATTTAGACCAGGTTGCAGAGTGGTGTGATAAATGGGGCATGGGTATAAATCTTGACAAACCGGTGCAGATGTGCTTTACTAGACAAAGGTCGCCACATGTATATACGTATAGCATTAACGGGACAAATCTTGCATCAGTGTGTGTGAATATAAATACCTTGGTGTTTACTTGACCCAACAACTATGCTGGCACCGTCATGTTGACTATATAATTGCTAAGGCGTGTTGAGTTCTTGGTATGTTGCGTAGAAATGCGAAGTGTTTTCCTTTAGAAACAAGAAACTTACTTTACAAGACTAACATTAGGCCAATACTGGAATATGCTTGTACCATCTGGGACCCCTGGACTGTGACGGACATAATGAAACTAGAAAGGGTACAAAGCTTAGCAGCACGTTTTGCTGTTCAAAATTATACTCCGTATTTTAGCCCATCCCAAACAAACGAAAACTTAGGTTGGAATACCCTTCAAAATCGTAGAAAGAGATTCAGATGAAAATTTTTGCACAGTATATATCATAATATAAGCGGCCTCAATCGTGATAGCTATATAAAGGCACCAGAGTACACTTCTGCAAGGCGCGATCCCCCACTTGAGAATAAAGAATATAGATGTAGAACAGAACTTTTTAAGATGTCTTTTTTCCCTAAGACGGTCAGTGAGTGGAGCAGGTTGCCTAGTGACTTCGTATCGCGGTCTTCAAGTGATGCATTTGCTTCAGCCGTGTGATTTTCATTTTCGCATTTGGGTTTTCATTTCCTTTCAGTGCTTTCCTTCTTGCTGCACACAGAACCATGTTTTGCTTCGCACATGTACGATTATGTCTTGCTTATCTTCTTTGTTGTCGTTGTTGTTGCGCATACATTAACGGTTCTTGCTCTTGATTTGTGTCAGTGATTGGTTCTGAACTGTAATGGTTATTTTCATGTGTTCAGTATTAACTGCTTTCTTTGTCTATGATATATATGTACTTCTTCCCCCCGCCCCCACTGTAATGCCAAACTGGCGCTGTGCGTACCATGATAAATAAATAAATAAATAACTAAATAAATATGTATCACCTGTGTGTCCCTTGATCTAGCAGCTTCCGTGCTTCCGTATGGTCATTGTTGCTTTGGCATTACTCTGGATTGGGAGAACCGAGAACCCTGATGTGCGAGCGTTGAGGAATTGGTCTGCCTTCTATGCTGATGTGCAGTTCTTCTTGTTTCTGATGCGCCGTGTGCTTCGTGACCACCAAGAATTCGGATTTCTCTGGTGAGCAAGAGAGGCCGCCCCGGGTCGCGTATCTTGCGGTTGCATCAGCAGCTTCTTGTAGCGCCTGCTCTATTTCAGCCGGGGATTCTTCCTTTGTCCATATTGTTATGTCGTCCGCATAAATGGCATGTTTAACGCCAGGTATGCGGGTGAGCATTTTCGGCAGATCCTTCATGGCAAGATTGAAAAGCGTTGAAAACAAGATGGAGCCCGGCGGAGTGCCTCTGTTTGGGGGTTGTTGGACGCTCAATTCATAAGGTCCGAGGGTGAGCGTTATGCTGCGGTCTCGAAGAAAATCTTTAATGTAATTGTACATTTTCTGGCCACAATTTATGCTTTCTAGATTCTGTAGGATGAGGTCATGTGTGACATTATCAAAAGCTTTACATAGGTCTAAGGCCAGCATTGCCCGCATCTGCGCTGAGCTAGGGTCATCCAGGATGTCCTCTTTGAGCTGCAGGAGACAGTCATGTGTAGATATAGATTTCCGATAACCAATTAGTGTGTGAGGGAAGGCATTCATGCATTCTAGATGTCTGTGGAGCCGGCCTAGGACTATCTTCTCCGTCAGTTTGCCGAGGCAAGACGTGAGGGATATTGGTCGGACATTATCTAAGCTGAGCTTCTTCCCAGGCTTTGGGATGAGGACTATTTTCGCTGTTTTCCAGGCTTGGGGGAGTTGCCCTGTCTGCCAGGCGCTGTTGATATACTCCGTTTGTGTTTCACAGTCCTTGTCCGTTAGGTTGCGAAGTAATTTGTAAGTGATTTTGTCGGGACCCGGAGTAGTGTTGCGCCTTAGCTGCTGTAACGCTGCTCGGACTTCCGCTACCGTGATGTCGGCTTCGTTTCTTGGTCATCTGGCTCGAGTCCTTTTTGGAATCTGTGACTATTTGGAGGCTTTGGTTCTTATGCTGCCCATACCTTATTGCCAGGAGGAGAGCACCAGTTTCGGCTTCGTCGGCAGTGGTATCTTTTAGCGTGAGGCAATCCTTGATGGCTCCTTCGTGATCAATTATAACTATGGAGGCATTTTCCCGCTGTAGAAAGCAGCGTCGGTGTAGATGACATTTTTTTTTGTTTTCAAGTTGTTTCCGTAGGAAGGCTACTCGTTCTATTCTTCTCTCTTTGTGCAGGCAGGGGTCCACCTTATGAATAGAAGAATTCATAGGCGACTTAAAAATTAGAGCCGAAAATGTCGAATCAATTCCACCGCATTGTCTGGACTCCGGGACACGAGGAGCTGGAGGGAAACGAGAGGGCCGACCAGGCTGCGCGCGATCTTACAAACCGCGCGGCTAACAGTCCTAGCCCTCTGCAGCCCCTCCCAAGTGGCTTTGGCGAACGCCTCACTGTCCAAAGAGGTGAACGAGCCCTTTTCCCCAACCCGGACAAGAACCTCTCTGGCGCAGAAGCTCAAACGCTGAGGCAAATCCAGACGAACACTTACCCTAACAAATCCCGGCTATCCAAAATATTCCCTCAAACACACACAGACGCATGCAATAAATGCGGAAACCCTTCCAACTTATTTCACGCAACATGGGCCTGCCCTATCATCTGGCCTTCAAGAAACAACCCCACAAATACGGTCGCGCTATGGGAGGCAGCTCTGGCCAGCTCCGACTTCGGGATTCAGAAGGACTTAATTCTTCGAGCCCGGAGAGGAGCAGAAGAGTCTGGGGCCCTGGAAGGAGGGCACCACCCCTAAGGCAATCGCGCCACCTGCTTTTTTCCCAATAATAAACGTTTCATCTCTCTGGCTCGAGTCCAGTGTAGTCACTGTAACGCGGCGCGTCTGAGGCAGGTAGGCATTTGGCAGCGAGCTGTTGGAGCAGCACATCGGGCTGTACGCCCTGCTGATGCATGAGACGGAGGACGTCGTTGGTTCTAGCGAGAGAAAAAGCGGGAGAAAAAACTTCACTGGCTGAGGACATGTATCGAGGAGAATTGACGTCCTGAGGTTGGTGGCGGGGAAGGGCGAGCTCGTGATGACCGTAGGCCGGTGCCTTTCGGCAACCTCTTCCGCCCTCTTGACAAGGCGTACGTGTAGGTCCGGGTCGACGCAGCGAAGCGACGCGTCCCACCTCTCGTCTGAACTGATTTTGGGAAAGGATACTGCAGGCATACCCAGATGATGTCAGCCAGATTAGCATGGACACCACATAAGGGACTCACCTGTTGGGAAAAGGCCTGGGTGGTTATGGGTGATAGTAGCCGGATTGGGGAAAACTCCCATCCGGATTGACACCACATCACTTGCCCTAATAGGAGGAATTCATCCACCTGAGGGTTGATTTGGCGGTTGAGAAGGTAATAGGTAGTAATGCCGTGCTCACCGATCAGACGGTCCCACGCAGACCCGGGTTCCATGGTATGGATGCGGGGTCGCCCAGCCAGGATAGTAAGTCCTCGGGCTAGGGTACACTCTTAGTCAATTCCTGGTTATACGACCCGCATGCAGGCGGGCCGCCGCGTCAATTTAAAGCCGCTTATAAAGCGGCGGTTCAGACGGCCTCGAGCGCAAGTAGCCCGCCAAACACGCGGCCCACCAAACACGCGGCCCGGCGTTTAAGCGGCCCTCGCGAGGGCCGCCTAACCAGAGGGCCACCTAAACCCCGGGCCGTGTGTTCGGCGGGCCGCTGGCCGTAATTTTTCTACGCGGCCCGTTATGCTAATCTATTCCCACTTACGAAGCGGCCCCCAAATCATACGGCCCCTCAAATAAGCGGCCTTGTTGCTTTTCACCAAAAAAAGAAAAAAAAGCCACTCGGCCAGAATTGATTTTATCCGTTTTTTCTTCGCTCGCATTGACAGGCCAACGCCAGCACCCCGTGACGAATGCTCTAACACATGTTACATCATGCGAGACATGTAAGCACATAGACGTAACCCTACGGGGAATCGAACCTGGGTCTACTACAACGCATCAAGAGGCGGATATCGTAACCACTGCGCTACACCCCACGGGCTGCTGGGGAGTGCAAACATGGGCTTATAAGTATTCTGCATGCTCTTGCGCGTAAAGCAGGAGTCTTAAATAACACATTCGGTGGCGAGGGGCGTTCTTAAGACCACCGTTTTTGAATCGCTCTACCAAAGAAGCATAATACTACGGCTTGCGGGAATTTAAGCACTCTGGTACGAGCGGAAACCTTTTGTCATGCTGTGTGCCCGTTCTAACAGTATGATGCGCCGTGCGGGTATTTATTCCATCGATGCAAACGGAATCGATAACAGGTATTCTGCCTGGTTACCAAAAGTATTTTCGGCCATTGGCGGAAAGTGCCCCCTATGACAATGCTTGCAAATAACTAGCACGTAAGGCGCACTGTCGTACTGAAAATAAGAGCTGTGTCGTCACGAGTGGCAAGTATACCAAGCATGAAATGGTGTACTGAATTTTTTCTGTTCGTCGTAGCTCTTCTGATGGTGCGGTTACATGCCTTGACCTTTGGTTTTCTAATAGGGGGGCGTTAGTAAATTACGCATCTGGTAATGTAAAGAAGCAATATTAAATCACTCACTCAACACAACATTGTGTCGCGGCGCCTTCAGAATTGCTGAGTTGATGCCCAGGTAAAGAACCGTCGGAAGGCCAGATACTGCGTTTCCTTTTATGGATCGCCAGCACACATAGAATATCTTAGCATTTTCTCGCGCAGACCGGACAAGCACTCGGCCGTGTAATTTGTAACGTCCTGCATTTCCAGAAAAATGCAGGTTCCGCGCATGTTCTACCTTTAATCGTTATAACATCGTAAATGATGACCATTGGTCGAACGAAATTTTGAGAAACCAAAAATTAAGAAACATAAAAAATGACGGAAATGGCGAACCGTAACACCCTGCATTTCCACAATAATGCAGATTTAGCGGAAATTCCGCTTTGAATCGTTATCATAGCGTAGATGGAGATAATTGGTCGAACAGAATGTTGAAAAACTAAATAACAAGGAAAGTCTAAAGTCTACGGAAAATGCTGAGCTTTGTAACGCCCTTCATTTACAGAAAAATGCAGATTTGGCGCAAGTAACACCTGTGATTGTGATAATAGGGTAAATGGAGATAATTGGACGAACGGGACTTAGAAAAACCAAGAAAATTGGCTCTAAAAGACTCACACTCAAGAGGAGCGGCATAAAAATGCTGCGCATTAGTAGACATTTCGATGAGTTTATGCAATTTTTTTTAAGTGGCCTCGTTTCATTCGCGCTTCCATTATTAGCGAGTTATTATTGTACGCGGAAGCGCAAGGTCGCAGTTCAGCATTTCAACCTGGGCATGAACGCACCCTTGTGCATGGAAAGTTTAGATCATATAAAATAATGCCACAAATAAATGGGTTGCAATGGCTGCAATTACCCTAAAACGTTTTTAATTTGTGCTCTTCTAGAACATCTCCATGACCTCGGTTCTCATGCAATGAGGTTTTACCTTTATAACTCAGTGTTTTGCCACCTGATTTATCAGGCCTCAATGCACATAACACGAAATAAAAAAACTCCTTATATTCATAATGCCATGATACAATCAAAGCTGTAAAGAAAGTATCTGTATACCTTAAACCTATCCGGATCTTGAACTGATAGTCTACTCATACAAGCTTTGGACACGAACAGAGAACTGAGTTGGGTATGTAAATTTTAGGTATTTTGTCATCCTCGAATTCATGAGCATGCACAAGTGTGAGATGAAAATTACATTAATGGCACCATGTCCAAGGAACGATGTTTTCTTTTTATTTGATATCCAAAATACAAATGTGAACACAAAAGACTTATACTGAAATAACAAATATAAATATTAGTAGATTGCCCTTATGTAAAACAAATTAATTTTTTTTGTGGAAGAGTAAATAACGACCTGTCAAGATAAAATTATTGTTTTCATTTATGGAATTTTCAGCAGCTTGCTGCTTACAAAACAGGAAGAATGCTCGTCTTTTTTGCAGGCTACTGCTAGTATAACGCCCGACGTTTGGCCTAAAGCTGGCGGGTAGCTCATGTCCTTAATGTAATATATTTCCAAACAAAGAAAAAGTACATTCTTCGGGCTTCAATTATGGTCCAGGTACACCACTTCCGATGATGTAGATGGCCTTTATAGAATCGTCACAAGCAATCTTTGGCCCGGGAGCTGCTGCTTCTGGAATTTCGTCGCACTGGAATGGAAACAGCGTTGTAAACTTTTCGAAAACTTTGAGTCACGGGTAGCAATCTATTGTGTTGGCACTGCGTGAAGAAAAGAAACAGCAGGTGAATAAGTGGCAAGGTACAAAAGAGTGGCGTTATTTATTGGCGGTAAAACAGTATAGCCTGAAGGGGCGCAGCAGAAGTATCACCAACGCGTTAGCAGATATGTGAAAATATCATAAATCAGGTAAGTGCATCGCTGTAGTTCAATTATTTCTTTCTTACTTTCTTGTAGATTCAAACGCTCTCCAAGAGGACGTTTTCTTCATATACATAGGAAGGCCGAGCGCTTTTTCAGTGAAAAGGCGTGCGAGCAAACGTTGCCATAATTTTATTTGACGGAGACACGTCAATTGCACGTCGAAAAGAAACTCTGTTCACGGTTACATGCGGAGGGTAATGTGCCCTAGTTTCTTTTTATGAAACAATTCCCACCAAAAACATTTTCTTAAAGATGGAACAATATTGCTAGCAATATCTTTTGCTAAAGCATAGGTAAACTGCGGGCACCGAGCAACAGCCAGCGCATCTTTAACAACATTACAAGCCACCGCTTCGAGCGACCTCCACGCCGGCGACGCGCCGCGTTTGCGCTGCCAATGCTATCATGTTTCAGCAAACCGCGAGTTGACACTCTAGACAGACGACAGCGGTGGTGAAGACAACAAGATGGCGGCTCGTGTTACGTTACTCATGAATGTTGCATCATGTGAAAACTTTACCACTTCAACGCACCGTAATGAATTTTAGAAATCGCCACAGAATCAAGACTACTCAACGCGCCAGAAAATTCACTAGCCGAAACGACGACG
Organism: Haemaphysalis longicornis; assembly: GCA_013339765.2. NCBI lineage: Eukaryota > Metazoa > Arthropoda > Arachnida > Ixodida > Ixodidae > Haemaphysalis > Haemaphysalis longicornis. The sequence continues at coordinate 115,029,405 of CM023452.1, read as the reverse complement.
CGAAAACCTAGTTACAAAAAAACGTTACATAACTTTTCGCTACGCCTACCGAAAATGAAAGCAGTGGCCATGGCAAATTGAAAAATACAGAATTCAAACTGGGTTTTATGTGCCTTGACCTGGACAATGAAACACATAGAAAAATGCAATTTCTTTATGACACCACGGTACTCGTTATGGCAACGGAAGTTCCCCACATGTGCAAGCGTTTTCATTTTTCGCCTGGATTCCAAAACGGCCGCCGCACATGGAAACCGAATTCTGTCTATATAGCACGTCACGTTTACCGTACAGCCCCGGGTATCGGAGAATGATTTTGGCGCGGGCTTCTTACGACGACGAAAAAGGCATAATTTCATGGCCATTACTAGTTGTCTGCAAACACTAATTCTTACAGTCTGCGCCCCCAACCCCTCGAAAAAAAAAGAAATCCAGGGACTTACCTTTCCTTTCGTGTTCAGCCGGGCTATGCCCGCAATACACACACCAGCCGGCTTGACATGGCGCCGCTGCTTAGCTTGCGTGACCGGTGGCCCTAATAAACCCGTCGCATTTGCAGTTGTTTGGACTGTTACACCGACGTAGAAGCACACATTTGATGTCAGCGGAAGCGAATGTGGTCAAGAAAGTGTGAACGCTTGGAACTAAGTATGAACTACATAGAGCGAGAGTCAAAGCGCGGGCCCCCAATTTGCTCCGCCATGAAATTCCTCGCACGTGCGCGATGGAGACGAATCACCGTACCACAACTCACCGCGCGCGAACTTTTTTCCATTGCTACTGCGCATGTGCGCGCGAGATATTTGTGAATATTTGTCGGCTTTCGACGCATCGTCGGGCGCGCATCGTCGGCCACCGCAAAAGCAGCTCGCGGGCGATTGTGTGAGGAGGAATACGGGCATGCGCCGCAAGCCAACATATCGCTCGGAGCTTCACGATTGCCCCACTTTTTATTTTATTCCTGGCGTCAGGTTGTCTGCTAGTTTACAGCCGTGACATGGGCCGTTGGCACAGCATATAAGCGTGATGCAACCACCTGAGGTTTTGTCACGGAAAAGAACTCTGTCAGGGCCTCTTATATCACGGTATTGAGACTGCCCACCGCATATAAAATAGGACGCCATCCGGGACGCGACTAGGAGTGTACGGACCGCCTTGTTTCCCTCGCGAGCGGAATGCGGGAGGGTTTAGATCAGTTGTGCAGGGTATTGCGAGGGGTTCCTGAGAAAACGTTTAATTGCCGTTTGGGATATCCGTCCAGCAGCAAAATTTTAAAGAGCGGTTTTTGAATCTTTAATGATTGTTTGGGGGGTAGGGCTGAGTGAAAGGACAAGAGCTGTCCCCGCCTCTTCGGCAGGTTTTGCGATGGGCGTCCGGACTGATGGAATCAAGGATGTTGGTGATAAGGTAATGGCAAACAGCGATATCCAAAGTTCTTCGCGTGTCTTTACGTTATGTAAAAATGCATATATATATACATACATTATATATATATATGTATGTGCGTGTGTGTGTAATTTATTTATTTATTTATTTATTTATTTATTTAAAAAAATGCAGGCCGCACTGCTCCCTAAGAGAGGGGTTGTTGCAGTTTTCTTAGCAGCAATTTTTTCAAAACAGTTAAAATTTGTACTCCGAACAATACATTTAGTTAGCGGGCTTCATTCTTCAGTTGGGCAGGGTAAATATGACATCCGAAAACACTTACTTCGGCTAAGGTAGGGGCTTGCAACTTTACAGTGATTTAATCTGGTTGATGTGGGTGACGCGGGATGTATATACATATCTCAGTGGAAACCAACTTGACTGTTATACAGAAGTAAAAATAATTTAGCCCTGCAACATGTCAACGCAGGGGACCTGTTCCAATTCCAGCTGCTCCAAAATATTTTTTACAGGTGATGAGGATATATTTACTATAAATTTGCCGCCATATATATCACATATATCAGAAATTTTGCCGCCAATCGTTGTATATTCTCAACCAGGTAATATCTTTGGCATAGAAGCCGCCCCGGTGGCTCAGTGGCTAAGGTGTTGCGCTGCTGAGCACGAGGCCCCGGCATCGATTCCCGGCCGCGGCGGCTGCTTTTTTGATGGGGGCGAAAAGCGAAAACGCCAGTGCGTAAGAGATTTCGGCGCACGTTAAAGATCCCCATGTGGTCAAAATTATACCGGAGCCCTCCATTACGGCGCACCTCATCGCCTGCGTTGCGTCGGCGCGTCGAACCCTACAGCAATCAATCAAACTTTGGCATAGAAATCGTCCCATACAATGGAGGGTCCTGTACTCGCGAACTGATCTGAACAGACTGCGATGGGCTGCAAGTGTTACCATTTTTATGATGTTCTCAATTTCCGTCAAAAAGCCTAGTTTCCTGAACTCTTTACTGTATGGAAAAATACTTCATAAAATATGTAGGCAGCATGCTCGTCCCACGCCGGGGAGCTGCGAATACAGTGTGGCTAAGGCGTGTAGAGAAGCGACGGGAAATGCGTGTCCCTTGCTCGGTGTACGACCGCTGTGATTTTCAGGGTGGCGGGCAGCGAGAAACAGAACTACAAAGCTAGCCTATAGCTTCTACACAATGGTGATGCAAAGCTTCAGCAAAAAGAAAAACGAAAAGCAAGAAGTCGTGATGGTTCCCTTAGCAACAACTACCCATTCACAGCCAGTCAGCCTAAATGAAGATATCCAGATGCCCGTCGCTGCGTGTCCTCGGCAAAAGCGTTGCGAAGAAGCCGGGTGCTATCGCGGTCGCGGTGGCCGCTGTTCAGATGGCAGTATACGCCAGAGAGAGGTAAGGGCATATGTTAATGCGAGTATTCGCCAGCAGGTAAAATCGAGTAGCGACGAAGAAGGCAGCCATGTTCCAGGTCCCCCAACGAGGTGTTCGATTTTGTTTTGCGTACCCAGGCACAGAGCAACCGAGAAATGCACGCTCACGACTGCTTGCACAGTATCACCCAACCGTCTTTTGTTAACCTCCCTCACCTCATCCGCCACTGACTCCTCTAGTCCCGGCGCACCCGCTTTGTCACTCTTCTGGAAATTCCAAATCGAGAGCATCATCGCTAAAGTCTTCCTCCCCAAGCGGGAGGATTGGTCAGGGGTAAAGTGTTGACTGCGCTTCTGTTAAAGCTTATAGGTATTTTCTGTATTCGAAATTTTGCCCTGTGGCATAACGATACACGCGTTCACAGGTACAGGAACAAGTTCACTTCGTGTGTAAAGTCCAGCAATTGTCAATAGAACGGTCCATACACCCCTCGCGGCAGGTCTAGAGAGCCGCTAGAGAGGAGGCCCGTTGCACCAAGGTGCCATAGTCAGATTTTATGCAGTCAAGGCGAGGTCCACAGCAGAGGCTACACTTCACTTCCTGTGTGGCGGAGTCTGATAATGGACAGGTGGAGCCGTAGGGACCACGTTACTGCGATGGCCACTGTGTAGTCACCGCTAGTGCAAGAGCGTTTCCACCGCGCAACCTCCTCAGTGCCACTTTCTCTGGCCGAGTTGACTTACGTGGGAAGATAAACACAGGTTTGAACCACACTGGGGCAAGAATTAGAATTGAGTGCTTGGTTGCTTGCTTGCTTGCCTGAGACCAAGGCACAGAAACACTTGGATTACTGGCCAAGTACCATCAACAGCCCAAACAGGCCACATGAAGGACAAAGACCCTCCCTCCTTGACCTCCGACCGCTTCTCTCCCGCACCGCTTGAGTCAATTCTTTGCCTCCTAATCCTTATTTTATCTCAGCAAGTTTTTGGCCTCCCTCATTTTCTAGACCCATTTCTCTATGTACGATCTGTCACCTTGGTACGTAGACCTTCATGATAATAGGTGGACCTTCATGATAATAGGTGGACCTCGTAGACCTTCATGATAATAGGTGGTAGTCCACCTATTATCATTTCGCGTAACTACGTGGCCCGCCCAAGTTCATTCTTTTTTTTTTGGTCTATGACATCTTCTACTCTAGTTATTTCTCTGACCCAGGTAGCTGGTTTCCTGTATCTCAGTGTTACTGCGGTCATTATTCATTCCAGTTCCCGATGAGCCGATCCAAGATTGCTTTCATGAAGGCGCCAGGTCTCAGCATTATATGTCTAATCTAAATTAATGATGAATAACCACACCGAATGCGCCCTGTTTACCATATGTAAAGTGCAGCTAGAACAAGTCGATTATAACTATCTCGGCCAGGTTACCTGTGATCTGAATGCCGACCACGAGAAGCTCGGCCCCCGCAGCCCCCGCCTCGCCGAAATCCGGCGCAGATCTGGTATGGATTTGGGTGCATTCATCGAACACTCGCTCATAAAAAAATAAAAAAAGGTAAGCTACCTCATCCTTTGAAAGGAGAATATAAAACCAATGTGTTCTGCCAGCCGAGAAGCTGTCTGCATAATATACTGTGACACAGTTTTTTAATACCTTAATAAGAAAATAACATTTAGGAATGTAAATGTAGATTCAGGAAGGCAAAAAACAAATGTGGAGATAGGTGTCAAGCAGACAAGGCGGCCTGTCGCGAAAATCGATTCGTGACCCGGAAAAAGCATTTCGCTTTCTTCATCCTCTTCTACGGAATTCTACTACCACCATTTTTGACCACGCAGAGTGGCCTTCCCACAGAGTATAAATAAAGTTGCGCACAATCGAACACTGCTAGTATATGTTTTGGTTAGTGGGCAAATTATTACAACAGAGCGATGATGAAGTTGTTAAACTACCAAGCAAACGGAGATGACCCTGGTAGGACAATACAGAGAACAAAAACTGAACACCTCTGGCAGAAGGTTAACCGACGGTCAGCATCAGCTAGCTGTCGTCAAGAACCCTTTTATTTCACTACTCTAATCGTCTTCCTTACTTTCACTACGTCGGGGCGATGGACGACCTCTGACACCTAGCATCTCGCCCAGTTCTCTGCGTCGAATATTGCGACAACGATGGCTTTTGAATCGGGAGTTTCGTCCCCCCTTGCTATATTCTATTAGCGTTAAAAACTCTTCTGAGGTGGAGCACACGTGCCATGTTGTCTACACACTTTCTATTATCCTTTCTCTGCAGGGGAAAGTTCCTCTTGGGGTGACGCTAACAATTTCGGTCACCTGGACTTGAGGACCCTCAACCCAAAATATGAGACCGCTGTCAAGAGTCTGGCTGCGGAGGCTGGGGCAGATACCAAGCATTTCCTGTGCATCAGCTGCGTGGAGCGCGAAAAGCCCTCACTAGATTGCACTCCGTGACGCTGTTCTCCGGTTGTTGTTGTTGTTGTTAAATCTTTTATTGAAAAAGGGAAGGCCGGACGCCATGTGGGAAAGTTGGGAGGGGAGGATTCATGGTTAAAGGGGGCTCGTATGAGTTCGTAGTCTTCGAGAGGCGGCAGCAGTTTTTCGCAGAACAATTGTACAGAATTGAATGGTCCATTCACTGGTGTAAGCCACCGCTTAGAATAACTCGCGCTTGACCGCTCATAGAGGCGAACCGTGTGATAAGGTTAGTGGTGTGTTCATCTAATGCGAGAGGATTAACAAACCGGCTACTACGACCGCTAGGTTCCTGACTGTGCTACTAAAATGTTTACACAAAATTACAGGGAGTAAAGAATACAATAAAGGAAATGCAGGAATGTCCACCTGCCTGGGGCCTAGTTTGCTATCCTACACGTGGGGAAGGGCAACAATGGCAAAAAAAAGGCGAAAACAGTAAAAAAATGGGGAAGGTAAGCCTGCCCTCCCACTAGATGATGACTCCCTCGCCTTGCTTTCGTTACTCTAATTGATTTTCATGTCTCCCTTCTTCCCTGTTCTGTAGCGTGAGCTACACTGGCCGAGGTTGAGCAGTTTTGCGTGGCTCCTCGAGAGCTGTGCTGCGCTTGTGCGAGGAGCAGTGACGTCACACGGCGCACGGAACGTTGCTCACTGCCCGGCGTCCCTCCCACACCCCACGCTCCCAGCGTCTCCGCCGACCTCCGTTCTGCACGTGGCGGCCCGGTCCACTTGATGATCATGCGACAGGTGGCCGGGTCGGCAACCGATGGCTCGTGCGTCGCAGCAACACTGGCCTGCGCCTGTGGAACCAGCCTAGCTCTGGGGCGATTGGTGACGCTGCGCCGGAGCCGCTTGATAAATATACATGTGTGACATAATGCGTATACCATGTGTGTGTCATTGAAGCAGCAGTAAGCATGATAACCAAGCTAATCCCAGACAACCAGGAAAGCTAAGAATAACCGGCTGAACCTTAGCTCATGCAACGTATATCCTGGCATAACCGTGCTCAGCCACTGCTAATTTTTTCATCATTTATTTTCGTTTCACTCGTCTACGCCTTCTTCATACGCCGTACCACCAAATAACGAAGCACCAAAAACTGACAAGTCTGAAGTTAAGTTCACGGTGCAGCTGTCAACCTCAGCCATTTTGTTTAACAGTAGCCGCAAAACACAGCAGGGGTTGCGCTGTGTGTCGCAGTGCGCCAACTGCTCTCTTTCTGTTTTATAGAGGTCGCGCACACCTGCCGACACTGGAATGCACAATTTAAATGTGGGTATGAATTTGTAACTAAATCGAAATTACCAATAATAACAAGGAATTTTATCAATAGCAATCATGTGTACGTGAGCAGGAATCTGTTCGTTGTGTCTGTACATGATCTTGCAATTCATATAATTTTCGCGACTGTTATTATCATCGTACCCTATCTCATGGTTCATTCACCATCCACATCCTCACTCTCAGGCATCATCAATCTCAAACGCCCGTTGTCAACCGCCTCCGATGTGGCCGTACAATCCGGCGTTGGCCGTTGACACGCCACTCAGTGTAAATATTGACTTTTGCTAGAGAGTTCAGAAATAAACGTTCCCTGTTGTAATTTACTGCACGTATTTCTTTGTGTACCAAAAGAGTATATGACTAACACCAAGAAAAAAATTCGACGCTGTGGAGAACACAATGAAACCGAGAATAGGATATGTATCAGATATATTTCAAGTGCATAATTGTTTGCTTTATGTACAAAACATGCCTCCGCAATGAAGCGTGGACCTTCATCTTGTTCTCCTTGATGTTGCGCTCAAATCGCAGTGGTAGACGTTCACACCTGAGGCCTGCAGGTGCTGCCAGATACATCCCAGTTCTGCCAGAGGCGAGAGACAAGCCGCCCAAGGATTCCTCTTTTGTTCCAAGCATCGAAACGACACAAATACGAAGTAACGGTATACGTCACGCTTGCACAAAGCTTATCCGAAAGGTTTGTCGTAGGAGTTTTTGAAAACAGAGGGTGCACAGAATCTGAAAAAAAAGGAGAATGGGGTCCCGTGGTATGGGGATTTCGCAATTTGTAGTATCCTCCAAACGTCGATATAAGCATCCGTATATTAACCTACACCGCCAGGGTCGGCAACGTTTCGAAATATGTCCGCGCAGGTAATTCTGGGGCGAATATTTCTGTCAATTTAGCGCGCTAAAAAATCTACCCGCAAAGAATAACCTGATTACTCAGAGCAATATATCCAGCGCTCTCACCTGGAGCAGCGGCGAAGATGAACGGAAACCCAACATATGACACCTTTATTAGTTCTCCAGCAGGAGCCCCCCGAAACTACAACGACCTTGTCGTAGGAGAGTACAACCTGATAGGAAAACAATCCGGATAGAGCCATTGCGGAAGCTGTTCCGTCAGGTTTGCAAAGGTTGACCGGACGCTAAGCAAATTTTCCAACTAAGCGAAGGGCCACCTTTCCTTGACACCTCCCTGCGCTCTTCGAATTTTCCCCTGGGCACTTTAGTTATAGAAAGGGTAGGGTAGGTGGTACGCCATCATCATCGGCTAACAACCAGAGCACGTGCCAGAAACCATCATCATCGGCAAACGCCTGTTATAAACCGTGTTTTAGATTTACACTTTCATCCTGTCTGCTGCCCATATAAGTATTCGCTCGTGAACCAGGTAGCAGAAACAAAACAAAACTTAAATGGAAAAGTACGAATGCGTCCCGAGCACATCGCTCTCACGGACCAGCTAGATCCTTGAAAACTGAGTGTAAATAATACAGTTTACTCCTAGTCCAAATAATTCTCTACCACGCACCATTTGAAAGGACGGCGCAGGTAACGTTTTGGCCACGTGTCGCTCACGACAAGCAACTCACCGCTGGACATTTTTGATCGCCTAGCCCCCCCTTATCCCCCTTCTGTTCCACTTCCTACCTGAGAGTGCATTTTGATTGGCTTGCGTAAACTATGCCGTTACGTACAAGTTTCGGCTCGGAGTAATAAAATCGTGGTAGCCTCATAAACTAGACCGTCGCTTACACGTTCCTCACTATTCAGTTTTTCAGGCTATTACGTCGTCGTTGCCTGGTTACCCTAAAATGTCCTTGGACAAGCATGTAATACAACCCCACCTTATGCGTCATCGTACGCCGGCATTTCTTTATACGTTGCGCTTATAGGGCACAATAATGAAAATTATAGCAGAATTTAAAAAGCGCGTGAAAAAAATAAAAACAGCACTACAATACGTAATCCCTAAGGAGCACTGTTACTGCTCTACCGAAATCTCGGAAACTAGGAGGACATCACAACATTTGTAAACACCATCATCATTGTCACCATCACCGCTGTCGCTACCCTTTTCGCACGGGTGACGTCATATAAGCGGACGTGAGCCAGTTCAGTGATTACGTATGCCTACAGGCGATGTAACAATACGAAAAGAGCAATGTCGTTCCTCTAGCCCGTTAGAAGTGCAAAACTTGCATTAGAGATGCTTAAAACTTAATATTCCCCAGTACATTTAGTAAGTATTTGAACGACCACTTATGCCTTCTTAAATTTTTTCAATGGTTATTTTAGCGTTTTTATCAACATGATATTTCTGTACTCTTCCCTGCTACTACTTTTTTCCGCAGTACTGTGAAAAACGTATCAGCTTGGTTCTGCAGCACTACAAACTGTACTTTTTTTTTCAAATCTGCACAAATCCTCTCAACGTCAGTACATGATGATGATAATCTTTAGATTTTTATAACACAAGGCCGACAGAGTTCATTTGAGTAATAAGACTACTAAAACATTTCAGTAAACGTAAACGTAAAATCTGACAAAAATCAATGAAGATGATTGGTGTAAAGGGCCAGTTTGTCAACGTGCATGATAAAACAGGAGACAAAAAATTAGTTCCCTAAAGTTCATTGTCTGTCTGTCTGTCTTCCACTATGTGAAGGAGGATGACTTGCGAAGCTGGACGCAGTAAGCAAAATACAGGAAAAAAACAAGATTGTTTGTAATTGCCGATCGACAATTAGAAAGTTTGAAGGACTCGATATTTATTCTAGTAGACACTGTGGAGCTGTCCGTTTCCCTACCGCGTCGTGGACATCTCACTGGCGGCGTAACCCACCAATCCAACCGCTTGACTACTGAGGACACCGGAAAGTTCCCATTGAGGTGGCGGACGTACACTTTTTAACGTCCCGCCAAACAGGTATGCCATCAGTGGATCCAACTCGTGTTTGGGGCATGCAAATCGGGCATCTATCTCGCGCCTGGTAAGCAGGCAGCCAGTTGTGTGCGTATGCTTAGAAGGGAAAACCACCAGCCAAACTGTCGCTCTAAAAGCTCTGAAAGTTAAACAAGAAATATTGACTCACGTCGACTTTGCTGTTCATTCGGGAGAGATTCCCAGCTACTCGGCGGGCTAGAACTTACGATTGAAATGGCGGTGGCAGCGGCTTTCTGTTGTTTTCGCTCCGATTAGCGCTTCTTTTCCGCTAGACGCTCCTTCGATTCCCGCTGTTCTCCCTCCGAGCGAACGACACGCGTATATTCACAGGGAGGTAAAACCTTGAAGGGCTCGAGCTTTGTTCTTGTGAACGAACGTGTGGCTGGCCGTTTCTGTCCCGCGTCGTAGACATCTCATTGTCTGTGCGATACACCGACTCAAACCAAAACCGCGCGACAATTAAGGACAGCTGACAGGTCACATTGAGCCACGAGACCTCCATGTTTAAATTTCCTGCCAGCACAACGGGCATGTCATTGGTAGTTCGCATGTCAACGGGCAGGTCATCGGTAGCCTAGCCGTACATGAACGTCCCCCTGCTTCCACTCTCCAACCAGTGCACGCATAAACCGGCAACCGATAATGGGTGTGTACTTAGATGTGAAACACAAGGGCGAAAATGTCGCGCGGAAAGCCTTTCGTCGTGTGAAAAAAATTATGGGCTCACGTCGGCGTTCAAAGCGGACAAGTTCCTCAGGCAACGCCGGTAAGGGCGCCACCGCCGTGATCAGCCGACTGCGCTGCTTGTGAATGATGCATCGGTGCGGCTGAGGAATAACAGTTGTGAAAGCGGGGTCGGCGGTGGCAAGGAGAAGCTAGAACCACTAAATAAGCTCTAGGAGAACCGACACAGCGGCGCCGCGTAAATCGCCTTCACCGGAATGAAAACGGGGGGGGGGGGGGGGGGTAGACTTATACTGTTTCGCAGCAAAATTTGACATCGGAGAGGAACTCGCAAACACGTTTCACAGAAAACATTGATTCGTCTCCTAAACAGTAGCCGCGTGTTGTGTAATATGTCATGTGTATGATTGTGGGAAGTGCTTGCGTCGTGTTGTGTCAAGTGCCTTGCATTAAATGAGAATATGGGTACGGATAGGCCCTCTGTATACTTCTGTAGCACATGGGGTTTTGGTGATCCAGAGAACTGGTGGGATTGTGTTTCATATGTACGGCCTATCCATAACCTTGCTAAGGTAACTTTTGTGTGCCTCTTGTATGAATCGGCTGTGTATTGTCCCAAGTGTGGTTTTACAATGTGTAGTTCGTTGTCTGTCTGTTCACCCCACTGTTTTTCCATGTTTTACGTAGTTTGTTTCTGTGTGTGGCTGAGTCGGTGTAGTGTGGGTGTGCGGTTATGTGCACTGTGTTTCTGAGTGCAGCAGCAGCGGGTATTTAATCTGTCATCTCGTTTCCTGCGATCCCTGAGTGGCCTGGGACCTAAACAGTGCACCCTACAGGTTTCAGCCACATACTGTTGTAATCGTGCTAAGAACAAGTTTGAGAATGTCATTTTTGGAGTACTTTTGGGATGATAACCCCCGCACAAAGCTTAGTGAATCAGTGTGAATGACAGATTTTGGAATATCCCATTTGACAATTAATCACGCAAGAAAATTCCATATGCCTCTGTTGTAAAAATGCTTTAATTTACATTCACGGGTCTCGAAACATTTATAATTGGGTCCCAGCACGGCACATGACACGAACGGCGGCAAGCAGTGTTTTGGTGGCCGTCGCTCTAAATTCTGTACACTGGTACTTCTCCCGCAGTGGGAGAAAGTGCAGCAGATGCGCATTTTTTGGTACCCTATTTTGTCGAGTCGGATAAAAGACACGAAACATGACCCAGTGTGAAGGTGCCATGGTGCTATAAAATCAATTCGAGATGATTTGAAGGTGTCTAAAAAGGAGATACCAAGTAAAGCCGCCTCCTCTCTCGCTCTTTGTGAGAGGGAACAGAAAGGGATGGGCGACTTAAAAAGAGCTGTGATGTGGATGTATCCGTAAAAACAAGTTTAAAAGAATTATCAAATGAGGAGATTTTAAAGCACCTAAGAGATCAACATAAGTTCGAAAACACAAGCTCGAAAAGCTTGCACCCGCAGCTAGTCAGGGCAATGGGGGAGAAGGGTCCTTCCGTTTTTTTAAGAAAAGCCACGACTATGGCCTCCCTCTAAGACCTTGGAAGGTGCCCCGATAGCCATATTTGGTTGTATAGGTGTACTAGTGTCTCAAGAATGTCTGCTTGTAGGTGTTGTATCATAGTGTATGTAATGTGGTCTGGACCTGGAGCTGTAGGCTTACAAGTGGTAAGAACAACCTTCAGCTCAAGTAAATTCAGAGTTGTATGCAGAGTTTGACTTGTTCCTGTGACGTAAGGGCTTTTTTTGCAGATGTTTACCGAGAGCTTCTTTTCTCCAGATGTTTGCAGAATCTACCAGTTGCTGCTCGATTTGACGGGTTATTGAGCGAGGGCAAAAGTAAAAACTGCGGGTAGATTTACTTGCGTCGATTCTTGCTGCGCAAGTTTCTACAGTATATTTATATTGCAAATGTAGTTGCAATGCTATCTTCAGCACAAATACAGAGACAGGTTTTTTTTTGTCTGTGCAAAAACTGCAGTGTCCTTGGTCAATACGTTAGGCGACATGGTGCAGCCCTTAACATTGCCTAAAAGCGCTGCGAAACTGTACTGAAAGAAACCATAATAAGCATTACGTTTTACAATAAAGTTTTTAACTAAAATAATTAGTTTCTTTCTTCTACAGTATCGCTTCTCGACCTTTGGCTCAAACCCGTAAAAAACGGCATAAAATGAATTTGTAAAAAACTGCACGCAACTGTCGTATAATTGTGTATGACAAAATAACTAATTGCAGAGGACAAAATAAAAACATGTGCAACGGAGGTGTCTAGGCAAAAAAATTATTTCGAATTGACATTGCGCCGAGCATTTTTATGAAACTCTTTCTTAACACTCGAACTGGCGTAATAGTTTTATATATAAACTGCGTTACTCATCAGCCTCACTTGCGCTTTCATGGAGAACACCCTCCCAACCGACACCATAGGCGCGTTGGCGCTCGTTAAAGATCTGGGTTCAGAGGAAGTATTGCGGGTAAATAAGCGGTCACTTTCGTTACAGTTCAAATCCTTCGTTGTGGAGGAGGATTGTAGTCATAATCACATCTCCGCGTTGTGAAAGAGTGGAGGAGGAATGTTTTCAGTGATGTTAAAGTGCGTTTAATTGTGTAGTCGGTGTAAAAGGCTGTGAAACAACTGGCCCTTTCCGTATCAGTCCAAATCACATCATAACAATGCTAATGCGCTGTCACGGGCTCCAAACGCATGTTGGGATTCGGACGGCAGTGCTCGCGGCTGGGTGGCGGGGAAAGAGGACTCAGGGTTGCAACAGTGACTGACCATGCTGCGAGCGAGGCAACGACGAGACGTGGTGGTACTGACTCTGGGCGTATGTGCGTGCCCGTGTTTAGCGGGGCACATTGGACTCGAAGTCGAGGTACGGTCCACGTTTTACGGCTGGAGACATTTCTTTCCTTGTGGAAATCTAATTATTTTTGGGCTTTCCTTAATCGAAAGGGTTGCGTGCATTTTTGCATTTTCGCTTTGCATGCCTGTCCTGTAAACAGTTTGTTATTCCCATAGTAAGCAGTAACCATAGTAACCAACGTGAATCTTGTGACGGGCGTGTAAGGGTTCCAGGCGCCATTCGACCGCTGGATCTGTCGAACGCAGAGGGAGCGGCGGTTCCGGTAATGAGGAATGAATGACTTTATGGCAGCCAGCTTGTTAAGAGCAATACTCCTCTGGGTAACGCCGATGGCGTGAATACACACTCTCTTGGGCCTCGACCCCGTTGTCGCGTTTTGATCGTCAGGCACGGTGCGGCTGTGGGAAAGCGTTGCTAGTCCAGCGGCTTGAAGCGCATTTTGGGAGCTTGGAGGCAATTGATTCTGTGGCCCACTGCATTTATGTTTACCAGAATGGCTGGTTAGAAAACCATTCGGTCCGTCGTTCTGCGGGAGACGGTGGAGCTTGAAGCTGTCAACTGTGGTTGTACAGTGGCCGATTTGTGGCAATAGTTCCGCCTTTGTTAGACCGTTAACGCACGCAGTGAGGCGTGCAAGGGTGTTGTGTAGTGACCCGGGTAGATTCGGGAATGCGATGCCTGCGCGGTCGCCATATCCTGCGTTCTCCACGCGTGATTCTGGCGCAGTGTCCATCTGTCTGAACACTGCCCGTCAACAGCGGAGAACCTTGGAGGCACGCCGCGTTTCGTTATGATGGACGGTTATGGATCTCAGCTGGCTTGAAGCGGCTGTCCAGTCCTGGACGAGAATCGTGGGAACTGGCGACGCAGCGCGAGTTCGTCACAGCTTGTCCCGGGCACTTGCATGTGTTTCTGTGGGGTTCTGAGTGTTTGTATTGTTTGCTATTGATCTTTTCTTTTGTTCTGGTGAGGGAGAGTTTAAGGTTATGGAAGGGGGGGGGCATTTCCAACAAACGTTTAGACCCTCATTTGGTAATCCAACCAATCTGATCGCCAAGAGATGCTGATTAGCTTGTGTATCGGGGATGAAGGCCAAGTGACGGATTAAAACCTGGAAACCCAAGGTCTCGGTAACACTTAGAGCACGATTTAACAAGGACGATAGAAAGAAGACAAACACACGCGCTCACGCGTAACTAGTTCTTTGTAGGCATTGTCTCATATAAATACACACAAATTCCCCAGACCATGCCCAAAAGAACATGTGGGAATCGTGGAGAAACGCGGCCCGCGATCCCGAGCCGGTGCGTACTTCGGGAGAGAAGCGTTGCGCTCAAACCTGTCTGGCGCTCCACTAGTCCGTCGGCGCCCCCGAGAGATGGCACCACCGGTCCGTGCGGGGCATAGGCGCGTGGGTGGCGCGAATGTGTGCGCGCGAAGACAGAGACAGTCTCGCCGGAGGCTCGGTTGGGGCAGGATCGGCAGAACAGCGCGGTGACGACGGCGGCCATGTATCTCAGGTGGGAACTGTTGTTTGTCGCGCGCAGTGAGTGCCTGCCTCCCGTTCGCGATCACGACCCGGACTGTGTGCTTCGTGAACGCCGTCGAGCCTTGTGCTCGAAAGCTTTGGGGTTCCCAAATAAACGGCTGTGCTTCGGCCCTACTGTCTGCTGTGTTCTCGTATCGGCGAACCTCGCTGGGCAGCCGTAGGCTCGGGAGCCCGCGTGGTTGACACGCCGGGAGGTAGCATGGTGGCCTACGCCGGAGTACTGGCTAGGTCACCCCGAAGAACCCCACGATATTCCACGTGGCGCCCGAACGTGGGGCTCGTCTTTCGAGGTTGCTAGCTCCTCGAGAACAATGCCGAGCTTTCTGTGCCGATGGTGTCTTCGGACATTTGAAGTGAAGACGGGAGGTCCCGATCTTTATTGCGTCTGCTACGTCGGCCACAGGCGTGATTCATGAGGCTACCCGATCGGCGGTGTATGCGTTCCTACAGTCACAGCCCGCTACGCTTCGTCCGGAAGATTTCTCGGGCCAAATGCCTCGCGCCGGTCGGTTGCAGGCAGACAGTTAATGTGTCAGATACAGCCGTGGCAGCAAATGTGTTAAGTCTTGGCTCGCTTGCCTTTTTATGGCGGCGGGTCGCCTTCCTCACGCACCGGGTGGTACGTCCGAAGTATACCTGCAAGCAGCCACAGTCTTGGCTCGCTTGCGAGACGGGGGTGTACATAGGCTTTTTTCCAACATGGCGGCGGGTCGCCTTCCTCGTAGCGCCGTCTCCGCGCAGTTGCACCGGCGGCGCCGGTTAAGGTTTCCCGCCGGTGCGGCGGACACTACCGAGCGAGGGGGCCGTGTTCGGGAGTTCGCAAACCGCACGATGAGCCCGCCGCCACTGCACTTCGTGTTCGAGGCGGAGATTTCGCCGATCTGATGCCTCACAAAGAGCGAGGGGGAACGCTGAAGAATCAGTCTCCTTTCGCTGCGGGGGGAAGCGGGAGCAATAGATTGTTGTCTCCGCGCTTCCGGAGTGCGTGCGTCTCAATGCCGTGAAGTCTCCGCTCGAGATTGCGTTTAGGCAGTAAGAGCTTCGCGCGGCTCGCAGAGGGCTCGTTGGTAGCGAGAGATCACCAGTCTTAGGAAGAGACGGACTCTCAGGCGACCTATACCGGTGATGTGCGCCCGTAAGCCGCTGGTATTGCGGTTGGCGCTGGCTCTACGGCAGCTTGTATTGCTACGAGCGACTTGCAGGAGCCCCGCCTGCTTGATGCTGACGCAGCTTTGCTGACCAACGCACCAGGCCTAAATAACCAGGACGGGTGTTTCGATGCCGACAACCCGTAAGAGTCAGGCGAGGTGCCTTCAGGTGGGAGTGGCTGCTGGAGCACAGTTGCCGGACCCGTGATTCTGCGAGCAAGCGAACGTGAAAGAGGGAGAACCCTCGGGCATGCAGCTTTGTTACCCTATTTGGCGAGGTCGTCGATAAGGTTTCCGGCCAGTCACAGGAGATTGCGGAGTACCGCTGCTCCCGACTTCAAGTATGGGAATCGTTTGCACCAGTCCGTGAGAGCGAGACCTACAGACGGATACCTCCAGGAGCCACGCCAGTCACCACTGCCACGGACCGTGAGGATGGCCTGCTGAGCCACCGGCGAGCCGGATGGCGGTCCTCGGAGGTGCCGCCCGTTGCTGCTCCGGCCCGCCTGGCCACCGACCTTCCGGCATCAAACGTTCGGTAGTACCTGCGGTCGAGGCGGCCACGGACAAGAGGAGGCGGCGGGATGTGGCACCTACGCGAGCGGCGCGAACCTTCGGGCAGCCGCAGTGGGCTTGGCCGTTCCTGTTACCGCCTCGAGCTGGGAGTGGGGGTCCCATCATGGCGCGACCCCGGAATTCGTCGGCGATACCGAGACGGTGCACGATTCCAGAGAGACGCGTTGCGCTGAAACCGGTCCGGTGCTCCACTGGTCCGTCGGCGCCCCCGAGAGATGGCACCACCAGTCTGTGCGGGGCATAGGTGCGCGGGCGGCACGAACGTGTGTGCGCGAAAGAAGGAGAGAGTCTCGCCGGAGGCCCGGTCAGGCCTCTCAAGCTTGTACGTTCCCTGGTTTCCCTATTGGCAGCGTAAAAATCCACGCCCCACGTGACCAACCTACGGGGCAATTTTCGACCATCAAGTCCACCAGACGGCGCAAGCGAAAGGTTACTTTTGGTATAGAATACAAAACATTCATTCTGTGACTCAAAGAGCCAACACAGTTCGCTTACAATGTGTTGTTTTAAAATATTATTAACAAGTTCCGCATCAAACATCTGTTGAGCAAAAATGTACGCAACTTTTTACGAACAGCCGACTGGTGCACCACCTCGTTTCTGAATTCGCAACGACAAAGCCGCCAATGTAAATTGAAACCGCTGCAACGGCCCACCGTTTCTATGTGCGCGGAAACACTGTTTTCGTGACTGTTATTGCTGTTATGTGCTTTTGCGTCCATCAGTTGTTGAGAGGACTGGTAAAACACTGGAATTGAGGGCTTGTGGAGTGACATATGTGGGAAATTCCGCATCGGAAGACAGTTGTCGAGGCCAGAATATTTGATTCTTCTAACAGAAGGTGAGTGTTATGCATTCCCCTAGAAAGACGGTGCAAACGAAACCGTTGTCGCCGTCAATACCTCATTTGTGCCCTTCGTTCGAAATCTTAGCGCAAGTGAACGAGTTGTTATGGCAAAAAAAATGTTGTCACGAAAGCGACGTACAATTGCAGCGATCGAAATGAAATGTCCTGGCCTCTGTAAACTTGCGGATGTCAATAAACGATTTGTTCTCACTTGCTGCTCACTGTGGTCTGTGCCAGTCGAGGCCATCTGGTCACCTGGCGTAACATCACTTCACTTGCGCGGCGCAAGTAAACACGCGGCCAGCGTGCCAGTCAGGAACCAGAAGGAGCAGCCACGGCCGGACTCGACGCTCCTTTCGCGCGCGGGAGGAGGAGAGTCGAGTCCGGCCGTGGAGCAGCGAGCCGGCGGCCGCCGTGCGAGGGCAGCCATGTTATTAAGGAGCTCAAGCGGCCTGTGCAAAAAGCATCCGCCATGTTTACAAAGCCGTGTTTACAGCGCCATCAAGCGGGCATACTCGGTAGTTCACGACGCCGCCACTACGCTTTTTCTGGCACTACAGGCAAAGCTAGACCTTTGCTTCTCTAAAATCCTCCCTGTTCTGTGGCCCGGTCGGGGCAGGGTCGGCGGAACAGCGCGGCGAAATTGGCGG
The DNA here is from genome assembly GCA_013339765.2 of Haemaphysalis longicornis. NCBI lineage: Eukaryota > Metazoa > Arthropoda > Arachnida > Ixodida > Ixodidae > Haemaphysalis > Haemaphysalis longicornis. The sequence continues at coordinate 115,011,537 of CM023452.1, read as the reverse complement.
ACATGTATCTCGAGTAGAAGCTGTTTGTCGTGCGCGGTGAGTGCCTTTCTCCCGTTCGCGATCACGACCCGGACGGCGTGATTCGTGAACGCCGTCGAGCCTTGTGCTCGAAAGCTTTGGGAGTTCCCAAAAAAATGGCTGTGCTTAGGCACTACTGCCTACTGTGTTCTCGTATTGGCGAACTTCGCTGAGAGCCGTAGGCTCTGGAGCCCGCGTGGTTGACACGCCGGGAGCTAGCGTGGTGGCCCACGCCGTAGTACTGGCTAAGTCGCCCTGAAGAACCCATGATATCCCACAAACACCACAAAACACACTCATGAGATAGCTGCAATCAGAGAGCAGCTTCCAAAAAAAAAAGAAATTCACTCGCATGCAGTAGCACCGATGTCTCACTGGCGCACTGGTCTCTTTCTTCTTGATATGAAAGGCTTCTAAAAGCTCCCTGACCATAGTGTTTTAACTCCTTCCCAGTATACTAATCTTCTCAAAGAATTAGGTATGCATTTGTGCTGCGAAGGACTAAATGGCCTGCACTGATCAAAATGCGCTGGTAAATGCGCGCCCGTATTTTTATCTAGTGAAGAATTGGGCTCGCATTCCCTATCATTGCGGGAGACAGGGGAGTTTGGAGCAGTCAACTGTAGTTGTACAGCGGCAGATTTATGGCGAGAGTGCCGCCTTTGTCAGTCCGTTAACTCGAGGCTGGATCCTCATGGTTTCAAGTGCTGCGCATTACCGGCGGTTGCCGAGCAAGCCAGGTTCGGCTAGGGAGGGTCTCACCACCTGGGGTGTCTTAGACGTAGCTGACGGGGGTGCCGCGTGCACAATGTTTTTGCTAAGAGCCCCACTTTATTCTTACTGTGTTCATTTCAGTTTCTACGTACAGTAAAAGTTCGTTAATTCGAACTCGGTTAATTCGAACTTACGGTTATTTCGAACAGACGTCCTGGTCTTGTCACAGCCCTCCCGATTATTCGAACGCTTTGGAATCCAGAACGGTTAATTCGAAATTGGACCCCCTCTTTTCCATCACTCCTCGCAGAAAAAGTCGGCCCACAGTGTTGCACATCGGAACCAAACCATATTTACTGGAGATGTAAAACAACGAAACAGAAAAACAACAGTGTAGCCCGTACGCGACGCTGCTGCGGCACCATATTTCGCTTCCCAAGCGGGCAGCGCGCCGCCAGGCGTCACGTTGCAGGTTTTCTTTGTGCCGAGGTCGCTGGTCTTGGCCATCGCCTCCTTTATATTACAATGCCAAACGCATCCGCCCCGAGCGGCGAACCAAGCCCTTTCCTTCTATTCCGGCCACTCTTCTACAATTACTAACGTACCCAATGCTTTAGTCACGTGACCGGTTAATATTGGGTAGACACGTAATGGAAAACGGCAATGTTGGCGAAACGTGCTCCCCCTGGGGACCGGAGTTGAGTTAGCGGTTTCTCAATCTCAAACATCGGTTGCCTTGACAACCAGACACAAGCCGCTCTAAAATTAAGTTACGGTCGGGTGATCCCGGTTACTGTCGGGGCCGCACCTTACGATATGTGGGCATAGCAGGCCTACCACTCACTTCGTTTGGGAAGCGGGCAGTGTGTTTGGCATTTTAAAATACAGGAGGCAATGTCTGGGCCTGCGATCACGTGAAGTGCGCAAGAACCTCAGCTGTAGCCTGCGCGGCGTGCGTTGGTCGTCCTAGTCCTCCTTTCGTTTAAGCCGCGCCGGGTAGCCAGTTTTGTTTGTCACCCCTTTCGTTGCCTCGGGACTTCGTCAGCGACGCCTCATCAAGTATGCCAGTCATGGCGAGTCAGGGGGAATACTCGGCGAGACGAAGAAAAGCGGCCGATTCGCGCGAACGAGTCCAGAGGTAGCTTTTTTGTGTTTGGCCGCGCAGTGCGGAGTGATGTCCATTCACTCCAGCGCCCGCCCGCTAATTCGGACTCCGCTTAATTCGAACAATTTTATCGTCCCCTTCTAGATCGAACGAATTAACGAGCTTTTACTGTATTCTGTATATGTGTTTCGCTTAAATTAACAGTTTCAAAAAACCCTCTCCAAAGATCGCAGTCGTACCATCAGTGTCGCACCATGGTACGCCACGCAGAACATTGGGAAGACTTCTACACGCCACAACATCGGCGCATCGAAGTGCGAAACATCGAGACAACCTTTACTGCAACCTTTGTACCTGCCAATTTAGGTACAAAGACTGAGAGAGAATGTGGTTCTACCGTAACGAATACCTATCGCGGCAATACGTCAAATTTCTTTATGAAAAACTCCCACCTCCCCTCGCGGTAACCCCTGTGTAGATGCGACGCATAGAGGGTTCACGTTGCAGCGTTGGACAGCGGAGGGACGGCGCTGGAACGATGGAGCGGAGATGCGCAGGCACCGCGTTTTATAGCGCGCATAACGGTGAGAGGACGCGCCGGCGCCAGTGCGCCTGCCGCGGCTATGAAGCAACACAATCCACTTTAATCCAATCCAAGCCAAGCCAAGCCAATCCATTCGAATCCAATCCAATTCCCCTCGCGAGAGAGTGTTCGCTATCGGAGAGGAAAGGGGGTGAGCGGCGGAGAGCGCAACTCACGCGGCGAGGAGAATGGGGGAGGGGCGGACGCCGACAACAACGCCGACGCCGGATGCAGGGACAAGGCGAGTGAATGAGATGCAGTCGCATCTAAAATATTTTGCTGTAAATAAATACCAAAGCAGCTAGCTGTCCAGTCTGCCTTGCTGGCCTCCCGCTTACTTATTCATTGTGCCAACCTACTAATAGCTAGTGCTAACGGATTACAAAAATAGTGAGAAGCTGCAGTTACCTTGCCACGATTGTCGTCTAAGTCGTCCTCGCGAATCGAGTGTGCTACACCTCGTGTCAACAAACTCGGGCGGGAGAGCGAAAAAGGAAACGCACACTCACTAAAAGCATTGTATCGTGACAGACAGAAATACCCACCACGCTCACCATCTTACATCGCTGGCGATCGGTTGGTTAACCCTTGAAAACGACGAGCGACCATATGCGACTCCATCGCGACACGACGGCAATGCGCCATGGTTGATAAGAGAACAAAAGTAAGAAATAAAACGTTCGAACGAAGGCGCAGCAATCACAATTGACTAGATCTGGTAGCGAGAGTAGACCGTAAAGTCCACACCCATAACATTATGTTTCTTTTCTTCGTCTTTGTTGAGAAGGTTGCACCGTTGAAGCTACTCATCAATCAACCAGGGGCCCTATTCTCGACTGCACAAATTGCCGGCATTTCGCCCATGTTTTTTTGCGTAAGCACGACGTAAGCAATCAGTGGACGTGCTGCACCTATAGCTATGACGACATGCAGTGTAATTTGACCGAGTCATCATAAGATCGCTACCAAGGTATCAAATATGTGCAAGAAAGATATAAAAACCACTTGGCATGTACTATAAAAAATTAAGACGGTAGCTGAGGCTGACAAGAAAAACACATTTCTGGAGGTCAATTCTAATAACGCCAACACACAAGGCGAACGTAGTACGTTGATCCAAAAGCGAGCGAAAGGCGGATGTCGAGCTAAAGAACATCACACACAATTTTTTTACCGTATCTATTTATTTCTTTCAATCGCTTTATTATCATAGCTGGGCTCTCTGCTTCAATGCAAGCTTTGTTGCGTTATCACCTTCCCTGCCGCCACCGCCGCCACGCCATCGTCTGCTGCTATGTTACAAGCTTATGGCGTGATCACAGAAAAATACGGCCGCGACCATCGCTTGTATGACACATAAGAGCAGCGAAGGGCTACGCCTGATAACCGCGGAGCGCACCGATGTCGCCGATTCACTCATTCGTCAAGCTCGACTGCAATCAGCGCTGTAATGAACTAAATAGTCACTTTTCATTGTTATTTTCTCTTGAGTTCGATCATGTGACCCAACAGCTTACTAGGACAAGTATGGACAAATGCCATGCATTGGGTTCTCTTTGTCATGGAGAGGCTTGTAGTGCCCTCTTATGTTGCGGTTACGCCAAACAAATAATTTTTATTTCATTGCCAAACATAAAAGCAAAATACTGCATGGTATTTGTATGTTCCATGATCGCTGACTTGGAAGCAGTTGAAACTATAATTTGTTTCGGTAGGAAACATCTTTTAAACAGCGCGCATGCGAAACTGCGCCTGCTGCGAATTGCCGCCAAAATATTTCGGGCGCCGATTCCCCCCCTTTCTTTAAGCCGCCTCCCCCTCTGGGCAATATTTGTGCCCCTATTTGTGCTTAGGGGGTGTTGTTTGGTTGTTTGTGTGTTGTGTGGGGTTGTGTGGGGTTTTTGTTGTATTTTTGCGACAAAAACAGCCGCCATTTTCAAGCTGTTACGTAGCATTACGTCACTTTTACGCAGGCTGAAGTTGCCAATGCATGACGTAATCGTTCCCCGCCAACTGTTTAAAACTACGTCACCACGCCTTCTCAGCCAATCACAGAGGGGGTGTGTATTACAAGCAGTATTGTTGTTAATAGCAAAGACAGGCTTACGTTGTCATGTCCGCTGCATTTAGTCTAGTTTTTCATTGCCGGCCCAGAATTATGCGTTTTTAGTAACGAGAAATAAGGCAAACTTTAGAACTGGTGTTCGTAGACGACATGAAACGTCAAAATGACGACAGCACACACAACCGCTTTGTCAACCGGAAACACGTGACCAAAATTGAAAGCCAATCAGAAAAGACTTCCGGAAAATTGCCTGAATTGCCGGCAATTTGTGCAGTCGAGAATAGGGCCCCAGGCTACATTGGATGGCCTTGGCAGGGCTGCGCATTGGGCTTATGCCGGCTATGACTGCGCAGGGTTACCAGACGCAAGCGGTAAAGCACCTTTTTTGGCACCATGTGACGTACCTGAGTGCAAGCAGGGGAAGCTGGACAACTCCTCGTTTTGTTATGCCGAGGGTTCCCATTAAGTATGGTGACTGGTTGCATAGTTTTCATGTCCCTTCTACTCTAAACTCCCTTCCCTCCGAACAGTTCTCTCTTATATAGCACCCGCGGTCAAATAGGAGACGCTGTGTTTGTGTTACGGGTTTGATGTATAAGCTGCTTAATGTTCTCGCTGGTACGTTTTCCCCCAGCCCCTTTTGTGTTCATTTTTCTGACGTTCTCCTTGCGTTGTTTTTTCCTCTTTATTTTTCCCTTTTCTTTTACAAGCGGCGTTGACATTGTTTGTTTCACTGCGTCCGTGATGTGCAGAAACTGCCGGGCACGGTCCCATTAGCCCATTAGGCTTGGGCTGGCCCGCCCATGTATCCATGCCTCGAGAAATTAGGATTATTATTAATATTAAAAATCAGAGCTCAAATGGGCCGAGTAACAGCGGCGATGAGTCGAGTGCACTGAAAAAGTCAATCCCGCTCCCTTTCAATTCTTCCAAATGGAAAGTTCCCGGGGAATTACGCTGTAAACTCATTTTCTCTTCAAAGTTATTTAAATTCCGATACGGGTAGCACATTTTTGTGTTTCAGTAAATACAGGAATCGCATTCAGTGAGAGCCTACTGATGCATCTCTTCTATATATACAGCGACGCTGTTTGTAGCTGGTTCTGTGTATTTTTTTTAAAGGCGTCTGACCAATTTGGATCCCGAATTTTATGGGGCATCCATAGGATCAAGGGGCCCTGAAAAAGATTTTACCGATGCATGGGTGTTCCCATTTTTAGGCAAATCCATGTTCTAGTAATCACCTCCTTCAAGAATTTAAAGCGGCGAGTATTAGTGGAGTTATTGCAAATCAAACATTGCATTTTCGCCCGCGCCACGGTTCTCCCTCGTTTCGTCCACTTCCTCGCACCACACGAGCGTGAAGGACCATGATTACTCGCTTCTCGGTGACCTCTGCAAGAACATCCGGTGGAACGCGCCATCTGCTGCGGTATTCTGCACCGCAGGATCGCTTTGGGACGCAGCCGTCTGACTTTCTGCTTTGCGTTTGGGCCATTTTTATCATTTGATGAATCTTGCCCCCAGCTCACGACCAAAAAATCTGATGGGAGGAAAGGGGCGGGTCTTTCACGGCTCCATGTCACGCAGAAACATAACGCGAACACAGAACGAACCTGTCACCGCACTCAAGGTGACGACATTTCTTGGAACATATTAGAGTTAAAATATGTGAGCGAATAACTAAAGAATTGCCTCAAAATTCTGTAGCGTGAGCAAGTACATGCGTTCCGAACCGACGTCGGTTTATACAGGGTGTTACGACGATAATTGGAAAATTAAAAAAATTTTCCTGAGCGAACCGCTGCTCGGTTCGCAATCAAACTCCACACGAAGGCCGCATTTTGTGGTCGACTTCGTTTGACTCTAAGAACAACTACGGTACTTCACGTAGACCCGTCGCGCGTGACCCATTACGCTGCGTTCGCCTAGTCAGTCTGAGCTTGGCGATGGATGACAGCGATACCGGGCGCGTATTCCCAAACCATATCCCGTAGGGGCCCAGGTCGACCACACCCCCTAAGCAGCGGCGCAGCCAATGAAGTTAAAAAAAAGTGTAATTTTTTAACCTCCTTGAACACAGCACCCAGACGTCACTTCCTCTATGTGCGCGAGTTCATGCGATGTGGATTTTTTCTTTTTTTCCCCTACCCTCGTTTCGGCTGTTTGGCGGGCGGCCGATGGTTTCGCTCCGTGGGCGGGGATGGCCTGCGGCGCTGTGGAAGCTGACGCACATGTGGTAGAAGTTAACCTTTTGTACCTGAGCCCCTGATCTCTCCGCGCTCTTGTTGCGCGCCTGCAAGTTGACGCTGACCTCCGATCGTGTTCCAAGATAAGCGCTCGGCTCGGTGCTCGAAGTGCGCGCACGCGGATGGACGCTTTCACGCGCATGTGGCAATTATAAACGTTCCGGAAAGCAAACACCCTCATTGAAAACTCATTCTACAGCACACAGAAGGGTATACAATTGAGTTGGGTGAACTTTCACTATATACACACACCTCAAAACACGATTCGGTGCTGCAGTTAAACATTACAAGAAAGGTAGCCAATTACCCATGACTACATTTACAAACTGTCCTACCCTTGCGAAATATTACAGCGCCGTCATCTGCTACATTATGGCACTTTCATAAGCACTATTACATTCAATTTTGTTAACATTAACCTCATTGCAATTATTCTTTATCAGGAACAGTGCCACTAAGGAAAACATTGACATTTTGTTAACAGCAATGAAGGTGTGAATCGTTCTTGCAAGGGTGATACGTTGATAAGAAAGACACTCAGCTCAAATGTACACGTTTACACTCGGTCATGAATTCTGCATAATTCGCACTGCTGGGCATAACCATTTAGGGAAACAATATCGAAAATATATGCCAACCAAGGGATAAGTAATAGTTGGATTGTACAGCTACTGAAGTACTCGAGGAGTTTGATACGACTGTACAGGGCTATTGACCAGAGTCTCTTCACTGAAGCCATCAGGGCGCAGTTTGATATCAGTATCATGCGTGCTACCACTCACACTGTTGCCAATTTCGATTAGTTATTTTTAACAATTTATGCTTCATGCACACACAGATTTGCTGCATAAGATACGTTATTTATAAATAGACAGCTCCAGTAGGATCCGAATGGCGCTGATGCCCCCCTGTAGTCGGGAAGGCACACCAAATCGTTACCACTTAATTTGGCTCTGTCCATTATTCGACCGTAATCGCCACCAGCTTTTAACTCTAGGTCCCGCCCCTGCGACTGAACAGGAACATGTTAGTCGGGTCCGTGACGATCCCACCGCACTAGAAGCAATTACCGAGTACGGCCCTTAAAAACGGACTCTACAAAATTGGTGTAGCAGCCTGGCCATTCCCCCGTTCGGTCTACAATGTGAACTGTCCTGCAGCGTGCGCTGTTTTCATTGTGAACCGCATTATTCTAACGTGTGAAATGTACATTTAGTGTGAACTGTGCGTTTTGCTGTCACTGACTGAATTTAATGTGTTCATTTTGCGATTAGGACCCCAAGACTGCAACTGTGTTCATTGTGCGAGTTGTGACCTTCCCCTTTTTCTCCTCATCCTTGCTCCCCCAGGCCCAATGGCCTCTCATTTAATAAAGTGTTACACTCACTCAGATATGTATATTCTTTTCGCTAGGACTAATGAGTAGTTGCGCGTAAGGCTGAAGTCACGGTAGTCGCAGCAGAGGTAAAACTAAGTAAAAAAAAGTTATCTCCTTGGCGCGCTATTTTTGCGATAGTGACCTGGGAGTCCAAATAGCGGCAAAAAAATTGTCACTTTTCGAGATCCACTGATGGGTATAGATGAGCAGTTTGTGTATGTTTCCTGCGACGCATTTTTAGTACCGCATATATAGATTTCTGCAGTGTCTGGCCTTTTAATTCGCCAGCATTGTGTCACAGCTCGCGCCTCAACTGTAAGACACACACACGCAAAAAAGCATACAAATCTATCAACAAGAAATAGCAGGAATAAAATATAAATAGTACAACACAAGTTGCAAAACGCCGCCTCGCGTACTACAATGCTTCGTATCGAAAAACATACCTTTCGCCCCGTTTCTGGACCTTTTGGACAATCCAGGTTGTGTTGGTGCACCCGCTCTACGTGTCCATGAAGGCGTTGAGTGCTACTTGGTCAGACAGGTTCGCGCGGAACACAGACTCATGATTTGTTGACGCGAGGTCATCTCTGATGACCTCGAGCGGCTGCTCGTGCTTGTCTATGAAGAAGAAGTTATAAGCATCGCGACAATCGCGTGAATGTGCGGGGGACGTGCGTGGCGCACACAATTATGAGAACGGACCTTGTGATGGGCAGTTCTGCGCGAGTGCGAGGCACAGACGAGTATGGCGAATCACACGCCCGCTGATGTTCGCAGCAGACGAGCCACCGACGTACGCGTGTGCTTTCGACAGAATGAGAGCAAACGCTCTGCGCTTCAGTAGGGAGTCCAAAGGACCACCCAAGAACAAAAAAAAAACATTTTTGCCTTCACTTTACTGGGAGTGCTTGCTTTCCGGAATGTAAACAATAACTACATATGTAGTTGCAAAAGCATCCATCCGCTCGCGCACTTTGAGCAACGCGCCGAGCTCTAGCAGCATGGGAGACGAGCGACTGACGGCGCACAAGAGAGCGCTGAGAGCGAGCTTCATCTTCCCAGCGCGTACGCCAGGCTTGTGCTAGGACCGAAACCATCGGCCGCCGTGAAGCAGCGCAATCACAAAAGATCAAAACAAATTTTTGTCTTCATTTTTATGAGAGTGTTTGCTTTCCGGAACTTGCATAATTGCCACATGTACGTGAAAGCGTCCATCCGCGCGCGCGCACTTCGAGCACCGAGCCGAGCGCTTATCTAGGAACACGATCGGAGGTCAGCGTCAACTTGCAGGCGCGCAAGAAGAGCGTGGAGAGATCAGGTGCTCAGGTACAAAAGGTAAACTTCTACCACATGTGCGTCAGCTTCCCAAGCGCCGCAGGCCAGCCCCGCCGCACGGAGCGAAACCATCGGCCACCCGCAAAGCAGCCGAAACGAGGGGAGGGGGAAAAAAGAAAAAATCCACATCGCAAGAAGTCGCGCACATATAGGTAGAGACGTCACGGTGCTGCGTGCAAGGAGGTTAAAAAATTACACTTTTTTTAACTTCATTGGCTGCGGCGCTGCTTAGGGGGTGTGGTCGGCCTGGGCCCCTACGGGATATGGTTTGGGAATACGCATACCCGGCCCCGTCTTCGCTGCGCGTTGCGCGGGAACGGAAGCCTCTCAGCCGCCGTCAGGAAGCGTCGTCTGGCACGTGTGGCTAACGATGCGTGTCTACCCAAGAGTACTCAAAGTCATGTATAGCCACCGACCTAGGCAAAATCTTCATACCTGGCTTAACGATGGGTGTATACCTCGGTATAATAATACAGGTAAATCTAAAGTTACCCAAATGGAAATAAGTCTTTATAAGGTTAAACCAAGCTTCTGCTTGCAGCCATTTTTCCATATTTTATATACATTTTTTGTTCTTCTGACACTAAAAGTTGCTAGTGCACGACATAGCGCCTGACAACCAAGTAAATTCATTTTACCACGAACACCCATCGGCATAGTTGATGTTCTCTGAGTCGCCGGTCTCGATTCTGAATTTCATTTTCTGTCGTCCGAATGGGAAAGCCGCGTATAGACGGAACTTCAGCTTTGCGGGTCATCTATCTACCTTCACGGAGTGGAATAGTAGCACAAACCCTTTTCTGGAATAGGAGGACCACTGGTAACGCTGGAGGAAATGGGAGGGGGGGGGGGCTGTAAATAGAAAAACAGGCTGTCTCCACTAACGTGAAACCTGGGGAAGGGCGAAGTATGCAGTGTATAAGTGCGAGATGCAGTTTTGATGCTGCGGTTTCTAAGTTGTGATGAAGTATACAATGCTATTTCGATGTTGAGCGCTCGCCGTCTGAGTCCATGGCGTCTTGTCGCTTGTGTTAACGGAGATAAAACCATTGGGGTTAGAGGTCTACAGCTTTGCGTAAAAGTCTTGTGCCTTTCAAACACGACAAAGAGTGTCCCGTTGTGTTCTTTAAGTACGAGTTTTTGCCCATGGAGATGAAGCGTTCTAGCGCGAGACGTTCGTAAACGAGTGTCCCTGTGTTTTTTGTGCTGTGGCTACATGAGAGGCCAACAGCCCGAGCCCCTAAGTTGCTTCACCCCTAAAAATCATGTACCGCTCCGTCTAACGACGCCGATTGTTGAACGCGAGCCACTCTCAGATGATTTCTTGGTTGGCCAATCCTGCTCTGCGAGTATAAGGTGCTACTCTGGAAGTATGCACCACTTTTCTAAAATAATGCAGTAACTCTTGGGTGGACACTCTGTAGGCCTAACGTTTATGTTTGGGGTCGACGGCGTGGATCAAAACCGGCTGCTTTGCGTGCAATGAGTATACTTTTTCGAGTGGGCGCCAGTTCAAAATGGTAAACCTCCAAATGGGACGCCGTACCTATAGGATATGCCGCTTGGGCTGCTGGTTCGCCGCTTCGGACAGTTTGTCCAATCTCTTCAATTGGAATACATGACCCCTTTTCTGGGAAAGAAGAAGGTCACGTGCCTTCCATCCGCCATTGCCGTTCGCGGACCATCATCTCCAGCGGGCTGCTGCAGAAACACTGCGATGGAGGCCGGTGCCGAATACGGCGCCATGAATGAGGAGGAACTGAATACCAGCTTACAGAAGCCCCTCATGTACAACCGACTACTGCCATACAGTTCCAGCATCGACGACGAGTCCGAGAAGCTCTTCGCCGAAATCAGGATGAACTTGGGGCGCTGCGTTGCACTGCGCGAGGTGACTCCCGTTGCTGGATACTGGCTCGCCCAACTGCACAGGTGCGTCGTGTTTATTTTCAGCTTCACTTGTTCTTGCGATTCGGCAACTAGCTTCTTTGATGCCATCGCCCCAAAACTTTGCGCATCTCTAGAGCGATTACATAAGCACCACGTTTTCTGACACAACGCGTATGAGTACACACTTGCGTTGCGATAAACGAACGTCGGTTAAACGGGAAGGCTGCCTAAATGAAACAAACGCCGCGAGGTTATTAGGTTTTGTATTAGGCAATTAAAAATATACGTTATTCGGAACTCACGTTTGCCTGCCAGCGCTTAAACGGAAGCAAAAGCACCCTTGAAAACGCAACTAGGCAGCACACTACTTTCGCGGTGCGCATGACTTCCCGGTTTCCGTTTCCGGCAGTTTGTTTTTCTCGCGCACTCGGCAGACTTTACCCGTATCGCTGGCTTGCAGTAGCGGTGTGCTTGGAGTTATGGGCAGAAACGTTATACATAGAGCCTTTGTTGAATATTGAATGAGCACCATGCCGAGAAAATGCTACGTAATAGCACAATCTGTTGCTGATGTCTACCACGTCATAAGTGTGAAAGCGAGGAGGAAGGCCTCGAAAACAAAGCAACCCACCATAAGACTATGGGGATACCTTGGCGGGAAGCGTTAACAATGCAACCAGCAAAAGACTTGTCCTCCAGCCTGCAGGAATAGAGGTTGTGTCATTCAAGAATAAACGGCGACGAAAGCTAAAAGATGGAACGTCGGAGTCATTTGCACTAGCCAATGCACCGAAATCCGCATTGTATTTTATAGGGCAATGAGAAAAGAAGTGAGAATTTTTTTGTATATATGGATAGTCTTTCCCCGCAGCATTGCCAGCATGACTGCACCATTTAAAATTAAGTGGCTGTAAAAGTTTTAAAATGTAGGGATTTCCGCTAGCTAATGATTCACAATTTCGTTTGTATTGTATAGGCGGATTGTATTTTATACTCCTGGCAACTCGCGGCGTCTCCCACCGCTCTCACATTCCGCGCTGCCGCATGTTCTCCGCCGCGCTAAATACGTCATTGTCGCCACGCACGTATGTGTCTACTTTGTGACGCAGAGATTTCGCCACTGTACGTATCATTAAACATATATCAATATAGCTAATACCTCACAAAGCAAATCCCCCCAGAGCGGGAACTTTGCTGTACAGGTTGTTGGAAGCAGCTCTGATTTTTCAGTGTGCAGCACTTTGACACCCGCTACTGTGTTTTGGCGGCCACACCGGCCCCCTTACCGAGCGAACAAAGGGAGAACCGAAGAGAAAGAAAACGGAGGAGGAAAGGTTTCCAAAAGAGTGAGGGCGCGGCGGTGTGCCGCGGTGCGAGACGCTCCTCGGCGGCGACGCAATGCGAAAGTGCGAGGGGGGGGTAGGGGGGGGGGGGGGAGGCAGTGAGACATGCTGGGCAGTGGCGATGCGCCGCGAGATGAAGCCATAAGAGGACGTTCCGTCGTGCGCTCGACGATGACGCCTACACAGGAATTCCTAAGACGCAGTTCGGGGTTGTTTCCCGAGACGTGGATGGCGATCCCTTTTTAATCCGGATTCACCGCCGACGAAGCAGATATCATCGCTTACATTTGCCTGAGATGATCACGCACGGCGCCGCCGTGCGTTCGCTGGTCACGCGATCCCTTCTTGAGACGTAGCAGCTATGCTCCGTGTCCGGGAAGACTGCAGTTCGCGCTGTGCACAAATTTCGCATTGGGGAGTGTAGTAACTTTATGAAAAGTAGATCGCATCACAACACCTGCACATTAGGACTGTCAGTCATTACGGGTCCAATTCTAAACACTAGGCTACCCAACAGCATATTTTGCACAACCTTACTGCTGCAAAGCCAGCGCAGCTAAAGGACGAGAAAAGACGAGATACATATGGCGCAAATCGCTCGGCCTGCACGTGTGTCAACTGCTCTGCATACTGCAAAACAGGCAACATATCAGTTAAGTAAGACCATTATTTCCAAAATTCATAACATTAAACCTAAGCCGTCCAGCTTATATGGTCAATGACAGTGAATTTGATGAGTGGGCTATGTTCTCTAAGGATAAAAATGCTGCACCTGAGTACGTTTCTTTATTGATTTCTAAATTCATGTACAATCTGTACTGCATATGCATTGTATTCGCCTATTATTGCAATATTTTTGTGAGATTTATTTGATGTAAACAACCGCAAAGCTGAACTGTTCATTATGTTCTGAATGTATGTATTGAATGGTGTAAAGACACCGAGTCCCTGTCAGGCATTTTTTGCTTTTATCTTCGGTGCCCTCTTAAGCACTGTCTGAGATAAATGAATGAAAAAATTATTTTGTTTGTGTGTCACAAATACCTCGAAAGTTACCTGACTTATTTTTAAACATGCGCAGTTGAGATGGTCGAATTTCGAATTTTCGTAGACCGTTTTGTTTGAGGCAGAGATAGGTTCAGTAAAAGTATACTTATATATACAGGCTTTCATTTTTACGTTACCTTGCAGCTTCTTGGAGCTCTACGGCTACCACTTCACCAAGACAGACCATGTTGTGCTCGTTGAGTTTCTTCTGGAACTCCTCGTGATCAGAGGCTTAGATCTGGTCATTGTCGGACAACTGGCTCACGCCATCAGCCTGCTGCTTAAGTGAGTACCAGCGAGTGACAACAAACGTCTCGAACTCATTTATTTTAAAAATTAGCAGTGGCTTACCTCGGCTATGCCAGGATATACGTAGCGTGAGCTAAGGTTCAGCAGGTTATTCTTGGGTTTCCTGGTTGTCAAGGATTAGCTGATTATCATGCTTACTACTGCTAAAAATATTTACAATCCAATCTAATACAATCTAATCAAATTTAACCCAATCCAATCTAATCCAGTTGCGGCAGCGGTGGCTCCGGCGCGCCAGCTGTGCGCCGTGAGGCGTCACTGCTCCTCGCGCATGCGCAGCACGGCTCTCCAAGAGCCACGTGAAACTTCTAAACCTCGGCCAGTGTAGCTCATGCTACAATAATCCGAGGACCAAAGAACCGGTGTTCTGTGGACACCTCAAGCCTGTGTCAAGTAATTACCATGTAGCACCGCAAGGAGGCCCATCCTCGCGAATATCGATCGGCATCGTTAACGATGCCGCCGTGCAGATGACTTGGTTGCATGGCAGTGGGGAGCACAAAAAAGTTTTACGATGATATATTTCAACGCTTGTCCCTGGGTTATTTCTCACTTTAGTCAACCCGCGACCCACAGCAGAACACAAATACCTGCCCTGAACGCCAGCTCCACCACCCTGAGGATGCACAACGTGGGTCCGTCACAATCTCGTCGTATTCATTGAAACCCTCCTACCACTTTGAAGTTCAGAAGAAACCTCGTGAACGTTGAAACAAAGTATTAACAGGTGACGGCGCTGGGATACCTGGGACAGCGGCTTAACAGCTGTTCCTTCAATAAGTACAGCAAAGTCGGTGTAATTTATTTTGGAATGCTTAGTCACTACTATCGGAAGTTTAAGTTGTGTAGGCTACCAAAAAACCGCATCTAGGACCTTACGCCCGCTCGAAATAACTGAAGAATAGAAAAAGCAGACCCTTGTTCTAGAAGGGGGTATGAGTGGTAACTATAGCGGTTTCGATATTGCCAGGCACATCCCTTTTTAGTGAGGTCATGCAATCGGTTTGGCGTTCGTAGTTATTTGTTTTCTTAAAATGCCTTCTTTCTGCCTGGGTTCTCTTGACACCGATTCATGCAGCTTCTCCTTCTGTTCTGTATTAAAGGCCGGAAATAATGAATTCATGTAATAGTCCCGCTTTGTATAACAGACGGTATTTATGTCTATTGTAGCTCGTTTAGCGTCCAACAAGCCGTCCGATTTCGGGAGGTGATGCCTCCTCAAAAGGATTAAACAGCCGTACTTGGTCAGCCAAAACGTTTTCCGGGAGGTTAGGTACCTCTTCTAGTTGCCCCAACAACTACCTGACGTTTATGTAAGCTCTGGATGTGAAAACGGACAAATCCAGTGTTCATTTTGTAAATATTATCACTGTCCGTGCACATAGTGGCAGAACATTCGCTCAACTTTTAAGCTGAAACAGAAAGCCATGAGAGCACTAAAGGGCCAGCGGTTCTGTAACATTTCAAAGCTTAAGTCTGCATTTTTTTAAACACTTCTGCTTATAATTAGTTACCACTTACATTTACTTATCATTTACATGTCTTAATTTACCGTGTTTAATGCCTTGATAGCTCATCCCGACAGCTGTTCTTACCTTGATTGACTGTTCTTGGTGAGTAAACAAGCTCGGTTTGATACGTTTTACGTTCCCTAACGTTTGACGTAATCAACTGGTCCGATTAATAATGCATGAGGCTGCAAGAAACGCTTGAAGGACATTGGCATTGTACGCACTATCAGGAGTCTGCTGCTACTACGTACATTGTACAGTAACGTTAACCATCGTCATAACGAAGCCCTTAGGACAAGGGCTTAGTTACAACCAATACTTCTGTAACCGCGGTGGCAATGCGCTGTTAGTGCACTGCCGTAGGGACCATAATGCAATTCGAAAAAACCGACATTGCTGAAAAGGCGATTTCGTAATAACGGCCGTTTACTGTGCTGGTATTGGCAATGCTGTAATCTACTGATATCAGTCAACTTCACTTTACACTTGTGCACACCTTTAATGTCATGTGTTTTAATCATTTTCATGACGTGAGTTTCATAAAGTACGTTCTCGAGTGTTCTTGAAATGTCAGAAAAGTTTTACGAAGCTATCACTGTAAAATCTCAGCTTCGATTTCCGTCGCAACGAATGGATACGCACCATAGGACTGTAATTTTCGCTGAAATTATTCGCAAATTACGAAACCCGCGTAACGTGATGACATTTCTCATCTCGCGTTCAGCATTATTTTCGTTTAAACTTCGAATTTAACAAATCTACACGACGGCTTTCTTGTCAGCGTATCCGCAAAACATTCACAAACGCATTTCAGCAAAAGTTGGTGCCTACGAGTTTCAAAACGCTGGCTATACTAGATTGAAAGTGTTGTCATAGTACCCTGGCAACATTTTGACACTGGTTTGCCTAAGGAAAGGCGTAAGGAAACCCTAAGGGAAGCCTTCTGCTAAGAGAAAATGCCTAGAGATAGCCTGCGGGTCAACGTCAAACACCGGCTCAGTGTTCCACACCGGTGAGGAACAGACGCTCGATCACTAAACAATGTTGAAATGTACATGGAAGAAGGTTTATAAGCAGACCAAGAAAAAGTAGCGCAACTAAAAACACTTTATTGATAACGTAACGCACCTATGACCGATTACTTACTGTCTAAAAGCGTATTCACAATGTAGTTGCTATTAAGCGCTTAAGGTCTCAAGCACAACCGCAGTTTCTTTGGTGTGCCATTGGTATCTCGAGTTTTGGTATAGAAGGCATTCAATGCAAGATGACAATACGACTAGGTTTATCATTTTCTGTGCAGGCCTTACTTAGAGTGTTGGTGTTCTTCCTATAATATAAAAAATCGGTTAAAAATGTCGTCCAATGATAGCACAAAAGATAATTCCTTCTACACTCGGGGCCAACTCTCTGCGGCAACGCAGTCAAGGATAGCGAGCCGAACAAGGCCGTTTCGGAGCGCAGGTGGAAGTAGTTCAACAAATACAATTTGCTGGATGTAATCTAATTATTTCAAAACTGTTTAGTTCTTATATATTGTTCCTGGCTTTTAACCAGAATGTTTGAAACAGGACACTGCGTTTCGAAATTTCGGGCGTTATCTTGGTTTCGACGTTCGCAACTGGCATCGTTCGTTCACAGCAGCTTCCTTTAACCGGATTAGCTCGGCACTTCATTCGAAGCATAGGATAATACAGAAGCTTGAAAACCAAAAGCTGTAATAAAAAGCGAAGCAAGTGGTCTGGAATGCGTACGGAAAGTTAGACTGCCACAACAAAGGCTCTCCGCCGCTTCCACATTTCGTTCGGTTAGCCAGCTAGCTGGCGTAAAGAGCATACTGTCTCACAGTTCGAAATGAAGGTAGTGAGCGGTACCCTGCAGTACCCAAAGAGTAAACAGCTTCGCATGGCGACTGGCAGACTTTAAAGTTACGGAAGGACAAGAGTGCAGCGGAAGGACCAGAGCGCAGCATACCGGAGTGGCACCCTTCAACAAACTTAACAGAATCCACAATGGATTTGACATCGCTACTGTGTGTGCTGCTCTTTCGGCATACTGTGCCCGCGCAAAGCAAGCACCCTACACATGTCCGTGGTACCTCCCAGCTTTCAGCTACAGAAGGGTTTAAATATCAGTGCATGCCCTCAAAACTGCAGCACTGACAAAACATTTACGTAATTTCTGGACGATACAGAGTTGGACGGTTTCGGCCACGGTATAATTTATTAAGTCGGACCGAGTTCCTCAGACAGGGCATTGGCTTGTGTTGAGAAATAAACCAGTTGTAGGGAAAGAGACGACAGAATGCTTGCAGGTCGCCTGATCGTGGTTAAGCGCACTTAACCACCCAACTCATGGGAAGAACTGAACTGTAGCAAATGCCTATTTGCTACGCCGAAATCGAAACCGAAACCACTTTGTCGAAACTACTTTTTGCAGTAACACAAATCAGCTCCGCCCGTCCTCCGTAGTTTTCTCCCTATTGCCCCAGAAAGTTTCTTCCGAGCATATGGTACTTTTTTTTTTCGTAAATACTCGCCTTTCGATTTTGACGCGCTATATCGAAGGCTCACTCGAGCGGTTTACTCCGTTATCATCAAGCACAAATAAAAATTATAAGGCTTCGGTCTCTATTCTGTGTGTCGAACAAGCGAGAAGGCTTTTTTTCAGAAAAGGGTGCCCACTACACCTGTTGCAGCGGTGCGCAATCATTCAAGGCTCCTGCGGCAGCTTAAATGGCCATTGCGTCCCAATTACTCATCTAGCAGTTCGACAGATGTAGTGATGTCAAAAGATAATGTCGATGCGTTGCAATGTCGTGAACAGAAATATTTTTCGAAGGGTTTTACACACAACTTGTAAAAAAAATACCCTCCGCTTCAAACAATTTTATTCTTTTTTAGTCTTATTTTCAATTTTTGTTTCCTACATTACACTATTTTGGATATGGTGTGCAGACAGCATACTCGAACAAAGGGCGAAAGGAAGGGGGAGGGAGGGATAAGGTAGTCAGGAAATTTCGGGGAGTAATTCCGACACCGAACCTACCCCTCCCTACGCCCCCCCCGCCCCCTTCCGGTTACGCCACTGAATCGTTATAAACTGCCTCTTGTGTGGTTTGATTGATTTATTCTTCGAACTTCTTTGGCTGCGAAGCGTAATTGTTGTTCCTATATATGTTCACGGTGCTCTCAAAATTATCGGGGGCATGCCTTACGAGGACGAACCTCTGCTTCTTGTCGACGTCGTGAAGACAGCTCATTGGTGGGTCGTGCAGGAGGCGGGAGCTGCTTTCACGGGATCAGTTGTGCATCCAGTGGAGGCCCCTGTACGAGCTGTACGAGCGGCTGGAATGCTCCCGCGACAGGGAGCTAGGGCTGCTGCGTCCACCAGCGTAAGTTTTCTTCAGCGCCGATTTTCCGAAGCATTCGGCACCCAGGCGGGAGTTGTCCGGGCACCGAAACTGTGCAATGCACTTAATCATCTCTAATGAAACGTTTCATGAATTTGCCAGCTCGTTCTCAATGCACTCAACCCGAACAGCCTTCCACTTGTCCAGTGCACGTGGTGGTTTCTACAACAACCCGATTTTCCTTTAAAATTACGGAACACTACTCGTAGCATAGTTGCATGGCGGAAACGTGGACACGGCCTTCTATAGAAACTGTCATTGTTCTCGCTTTCCCACCAAGTACCAATTTCATCACGATGTAGGAGCAAATTTCACGCGTCGCAAAAAATTGCGTATGCTCTAGCATGTTCACACATCATATACGTTTGAAAAACAAACCATTTCTTTCGCAATTTACTCCTGCCGTATTTAAAAGGAATGCTGGTGGAAAAGCGCTACAGTAAAGGTCAGACGTAACACCGAACCACAGTGCTGCTTATACACAAGCGGCAGTGATCGAAACCTAAAGGCAAAAGACGAACAAAATTGCCGACAGAATAGAGGTGCTGCGGACAGGTGACTCAAAAATACCAAGCGGATTCAAATTAAACGACCCTCCTACTGCAAAGCCCTGTAAACCTCCCGTACATAATCAGTGCGTGCTCGGCCACCAGCGCCAGGCACGTGGGCGTTGAGCGGGTACTGCTGAATGCGTTTGTGTTTTGAGGCGTGATTGAGCACGCTGATTGAACAAGCTGTGACTCCTTGAGACCCCTCTCCCTATCTGCGGTTACCGTGTTTTCCGTTCACTCTATTACTAGCGACAATGACCTCCTTTGGCTGCTTACTGCGTGCATGCGTGCGTGCGTTCGTGTGTATATGCCTGCGTGTATTTGTGTGCGTTTGTGCGTGCGTGCGTGCGTGCGTGGGCGTGTCTGCGTTCGTCTGTGCATGTGCGCGTCTGCGTGCGTTAGCGTGCGAGTACGTGTTTGCGTGCGTGTGCGTGTGCATGCATGCGTGCGCGTATGTGGGCGTGTACGTGCGTGTGTGTGCACATGCTTGGGCGGGAACGTGCGTGGGAGTGTGCGTGGGGGGTCACGTGTGTGTGTGCGTGCTTGCGTGTGAATGTGCGCGTGTGGGGGGGAGTGTGCGTGTGTGTGTGTGTGTGTGTGTGTGTGTGTGTGTGTGGGTGTGTGTGTGTGTGTGTGTGTGTGTGTGTGTGTGGTGTGTGTGTGTGTGTGTGTGTGTGTGTGTGTGGTGATGCGCGTCGCGCGCATCGTCTGAGTGCGTGACCCGCCGCGGTGGCTCAGTGGCTAAGGCGTTGCGCTGCTGAGCACGAGGTCGCGGGTTCGATTCCCGGCCGCGGCGGCCGCTTTTCTGATGGAGGCGAAAAGCAAAAACGCCCGTGTGTACGAGATTTCGGCGCACGTTAAAGATCCCCAGGTGGTCAAAATTAATCCGGAGCCCTCCACTACGGCGCGCCTCATCGCCTGTGTTGCGTCGGCGCGTTAAACCCTACAATCAATCAATCGTCTGAGTGCGTGCGCGTGCACATGTGTGCGTGCAAGCGTGTGCGTGGGCGTGTGGGGGGGGGGGTGTCTGTGTGTGCGTGTGCACGTGTGTTGGTGTTTTTTTAGACGCGATTAAATCATACGTCCTAAACTACCGACTACCTCGAAGAAAAGCATTTATACCCACTGACAATGTTTGGTTTTCGCACCAAACTATCAACGCAGGACATTCTTTTACAACTTAAGGAGCAGGTGCTAGACCATCTCAGCCGCACCACGCCTCGCACAATCCTTGCGCTGGACGCAAAAGGCGCATTTGACAACGTTACTCACCAAGCGATTCTAGACAACCTCAACGCCACCCACTGCGGGTCTCGCACCTTCAACTACGTTGCAGCCTTTCTCCGAGAGCGCACGGCTACTATCAAGCTCGGAAGTCTAACCTCGGCCATCATCAGAACACCCCCTAAAGGGACACCGCAAGGATCTGTAATATCCCCCCTACTTTTCAATATCGCATTACTTCAACTACCTACTCTTCTGAACAAAATACCCAACCTTCAACATGCCATATACGCCGACGACATTACTTTCTGGACAACCTCTGGTTCCAGTGGCGAACAGCAAGACGCCCTCCAAAAAGCTGTAGACACCACCGTCAACTACCTACGTCCCAGGGGCCTGACCTGTGAACCTGCCAAATCAGCCCTTCTCATCCTGCGGGCCCGATCACGTGGCCGCCCTCCTCCTCCCACACCTGATCCTGAAGTGTCGATTCAAGGCGACCTTATCCCCTCCGTGACCACCCTCCGCGTCCTCGGCGTCCCCTTCCATCGGGACGGCACGGGTACAGCACTCATTACGCAACTCCAGACATCCATTACTCGCCTAACCCATCTTATCCGCAGAATCCGCAGCCGACATCACGGCCTCACTGAATGGGAAATTTGTCGTCTGGTCCAAGCTCTCCTGATCAGCAAAATCCCCTATGCCACACCGTACCTCAATCTTCAACCACAAGAAACCGCTAAAATTGAAGCCTTCATTCGTAAAGCATACAAAACGGCTCTTGGCCTCCCCATTTACACTTCTACGGACAAACTGCTCAAGCTGGGCATACACAACGTCCTTGGCGAGCTTGTGGAGGCTCAGCGAAACTCCCAACTTCAACGCCTCAGCTTAACGCCAACTGGCCATTCCGTTCTCCGCACGGTCGGCTACCCTGCACCGCTAAATCAAGACTGTCCACAACGCCTCCCAACTACCATCAAGCACCGTATCCACGTTTCCCCCATACCACGACATATGCATCCCACCTTCAACAGAGGCCGTCGGGAAGCGCGGGTCCGCTATCTCATGAAGAAGCTAGCAGATGACCCCCAGGTCCGTTACACTGACGTCGCCTATGACTCCTGCGCTCGACGCACAACTTTGGTCACCCTAAATCACGCTGGCCGAATCTCCCGGCTGTCACCATGCACACCAACAAAATACAGACGGCAGAAGCTCTGGCAATCGCCTTCGCAGCCACCACCCATGCCAAGCATCCGCACATCACTGTAGTCTCCGACTCACAGCAGGCATGCCGCCTCTACCAGGCAGGTCTAGCCCCACCCCAGGCCATTCCACTCCTCCAGCGTCTACCTGACGAGACCACCATTACGATCGTCTGGACTCCCGGACACTCCGTCCTTCCGGGGAATGAAGCGGCCCACGCCGCCGCCCGAGCTCTGCACTTCCGGGCATTCTCCACCGATGGTCAAGTGATTCCATCACCCCGCACGAACGACGACCTCCTCCAAATTCCTCTTGATAACACGTACAATGCCCTTCTCTCCCACTACACCCTTACCCGCCGAGTCTACCCCCCTCCACACCACTCCCTAACCAACCAGCAAGCCATAATATATCGTCGCCTTCAGACCGGTACCTTTTACAACCACGTCATCCTCCACCAGATCACACCCACTATCTACCCCCGTCAATGCCAACACTGCGACACCCCACTCACCACATTCCACCTCGCATATTCCTGTCCCCACTCCCCTAACCCACCCCCCTTCCCCACCCCGGAGCAGTGGGAGACTGAGCTGACCAGCACGGACCCGGCCCGCCAGAGGGCCTTGGTTTCTCGGGCCATTGAGTCGGCCCGGTCGAGAGGCATCCTGGACTAGGGACGCTTCACCACCACCCTTTTCCCTTTCCCTTTTGCTCCAATAAACGTTTACTACTACTACTACTAAACTACCGATTCCAGAATGCTCCAACGCAAAGTATTATGGTAATACATTGAAACACGAACATCGAAAGACGTGGCTTTCAGTGACAGGCTCCATCGTCTGATGAGCGCGCAGCAGAAAACGAAAAATAAAGAAATGTAGCGGATTTCGCCGTTTTCACTAAGCGCAGCGACGAAGTTAGATAACGCTAGCGTGAGCGGAAGCGGAACTCAGCGTAAAAAGCCAAAATGCTCAAACGCCGAACGATGGTCTGCCCTTAGCGAGGTTGTACACAAACTCTCGTAACTTGTTCGTAATGTGCATACGCAGCTCAGCGCCTGGATGCGCGGCATTTACTGTAAGTCACAGAGTTTGGAGAAAGCTAGAGAGGAAACTAGTCTAGGGCATCTAGTGGGGGGGGGGGAGAGGGAGTTGTGGCCTTATGGGAAGACCACAGCTGAAGGCTTGGCCTATATTTCGAATTCTTAAGTGTCTTTTTGGCTTTGCTTTCTTCATTATGTGTACGAGGTATCCGCTCCGCCCGAAATAGCTGAAAGTCGCTTCGCTTTGCTTGGAAAATCGAAATTCGCTCCATTAGTTAATGCTAAGACAGCTGTGCGCATCATTACATGTAAGTGGTAGGACTAGTGCAGACGAGTGACCATCAGAACATATTTACGTAAGTACAAGCCCACAATGTAGACACGTAATTTTGTGGTAAGGAGAGTGCGCTTCCGGGTTCTTTTTTGCCGTAGCAGAACACAGAATGCGGTACACAGGTGAGAGGAAACCATGGCAGATGATGGGTGATCTATTTTCATTGTATACAAGTGGCGATGTCAGAGCGCGCGTAGGCTGCAAACCAGCCACTTTGGCGTCGTCGTCGTCGTCATCGTTCTCGTGGATTGTGGGCCATGACCCCATTGGGCATTGTCCGCCATGTCCCGTGGCAGTATGTTAATAGCGCCCAGACATCTTGACTGAGCGGGTGATTTGCCCCCTGCGAAAGCTGTACCAAACGGTCTGTTACGAAAACGCAAAGGAAAACGCAGCGAAGGCGAGGTAAGCATTTTTATAAGTACGCGCATAAAACCTTTCTGAGATTTTCGAACAATTATTTAAAATGTTTATTTATAATTTGCTTCTTCCAAAATTTTACATTATTGTTAACTACCAGCTTGATCTGCCGAATAGTAGCCATAAACGTTTTGACAGACCCTCAGTAAAAAGAACACGTTTTTTATTATTTTAGACTGAAAACGTGATTTATTTTGTGTTTATATATTTACTCACTCTTCTTCGCATTTGGGGCATTTTCGTGGCATTTTATTTGGACTTACGGCCCCTAAAACGTTTTAAACCAAGCCAATGGTGAAATTAATGCAAGTGCACGGTATAACGGCAGCCCATGACGACGCAGATGGCCATATTGTGAACCGCACAGACGCTAGCGCCAGATTCCCCTCTAGTATATATATTGTAAGAAACTCTATGCTAAAAGCCCCGCTCTTCGTTCGTCGTATTTCAATGTATCACGATAGCACGTACAAGCAAGTCCACCTCAAACTACTAAAGCGGCTGCCATTGCCCCAACATGCCCTCATTATTACACACAAAGGAAACCTCACATATATTTAAGGGCAAAATGTTAGTACATACTCAAGCGTACATACAAGCACAAATTAATCAATAATTTGTGCTCGGATGTAGTTCATGACAGCAGATAAAAAATGCGTAAAAAATGTCATCTAATTCAACTTTTAATTAGGCGACACTATCTCCCTAATCATATTTGCGTCCAATTGGGCTTTTCTCTTATGTGCACTGCCTTCCGCACTTACTCACAGTCTTACGTACAGCGCGCAACACCCTTGTCTATAACAATGAGTTCAACTTCAACTAGTTACCCCTCAAAACGGCAGACTCAAACTTGCCACAAAAACGTTGCGGTCAAAATAAATGTTTAAGACTTCAGAATGACACAATAGTTTTCTTCAAATGCTTTGTACGAGACCTGTGTTATAGACAAGTGTGTTGTCCTCTGTACGCTGTATTACGCAAGGCTGCATGGATTTCTTTAATCTTCAACTGAATCGGGTTGGGCTACTCTTACGGTGTTAGCGAATAGCTTCGTTTTCGCTTCGTAATTGCGTTCGAGGAACCTCTAAGATTTTCGCACTTACACGTTTTTACAACCCGCTGTGAAGATTGCCTGTTATTACAGTGGCATTCCCTTGGTATTTCAATGTTGCCAAAAGCGGGTGCAAGCGCTAGCGTCCACGCTGTGCACAGGAACCTTGCGACGCGATTGGAGACGATGGTCGCCTGCTGCCGGGTGTATTTCTCAGCGGCATCGACAATCGAGATGCTGGAAGAATGGCTACCCCTGCTGTGCCCCTTCGACCGGAGCATGCAGAAGGCCATGGCATACTTCCAGCTCTTCCTTCCAACAACCCTGCCGCCTGATCAGCATGGCATCGGGTTCAGGTGCGAATATCGAAGCGTCTCTCGGCACTTACAAACGATGTGCTTTCTCTGTAGTATTTTCGTCATGTTCGCCGAATATTCCGGTCCATCTCGTCTTGCAAGAAGAGCTGTGGTGACACTCAGCTTTCTTGGGAGATTATTCACGAGATGGATCGGTACGATAAGTAGGGCAGACATGCGTCAGTGTTCTATATTGGGCACGTGGGACTCAGTGGCAGATTCGTACGCGAGAGTGGGACAGTCAGGGAAACAATACCAGACTTTTTTTTTAAATTAAACATGTAGTGAACCTCGAGGTCCTCCGGCTCGCAAGTCGTCGTAAGAGAGCGGAGAGCACACATCTAGTGAGAATGAGGGCTTTAATCGAACTGGCTGCGGGTGCAGCCCGAGCGCGTACCACCGCTTCTTTTTCGCATGAAACTGAAGTTGAAGTTGAAGTTGAAGTTTATTTCCATAAATGTACACCGTTATGGCGGAAAATATGGTAAAAAGCTGCACTCAGCAACTTGACGATGATGATGATGATGCAGCGTCATCATGATGCATCATCATCACATGCTGCATCATCATCACGCTGCATCATCATCAGCGTCAAGTGATGATGATGCAGCGTAGTCTGCTACAGCGCAGAAGAGGAAAAAGTTTCAACACTCTCCCCCGCCGACAGATGACGCAGGTGCGTTACATTTGAATGGTTTTTGCAGAGCGGGTGTATTTCTTGCTTGAATGAATATGGCTTAACTGAAAACTTCGGCCGACGAAGCATCGCCGAATGTCGTGTCTTTTTTACTCGGCGAGTGGCACCCAGCATCTCTTGCGAACTTCGGTCAGGATGTCTCGTACTCCCTCATGGAGGACCTGTGCGTGGACGTGCTGGATCACGAGAGATGTTCAGTTCTTTCTTGGGTTCTTTTTTCAGGTGATCTCAAGTCGTTGCGTCATACCTTCTCACAAGCTTGACACCTTTTTCTAGTTTTTTCTCTGTTGAGCTGGGGATACGCATCATCGCAATACCAAGGCTATTTCCTAGGTCAAAGCTTGGTTTCCACGGGAAAACAACCTCTTGTCGCTCGTTCGTCGTTTCGACGGCGTTTTTTACTCGTGTCATAGCCAGTTTGGTGGTGTCCGAGCTTTGTTTGTCCTTGCATTTGGCGCCTATACCTCCAGTTTGCGACGAATAGTTCAGAACTTTCTACAACTCGTTGGCTCCCACGCACGCACGGTGCACGATAACGTTGGCACAGTGCATGACATTTGCTCCTACTGCTAGCGGGCCCTGTACAGTCCAGTCCAGCAACGTTTCCACTGCTTTGAGCGTAGTGGTCAGTGGTTTTACATTACCGGTCACTAGATCCTAGTAGTGGTCAGCACCAATCAGGATCGATATTTTGATTTCGCGAAGTCATTGTGCTGAAAGTACCCGTGTGTCTAAACTAATGCGTTCCATCTTCTTGACGACCTGCGCGTCCGGAATGGGGATATGCTCGTTGCATATCACGTCGATTTCGAGTGCTTCGATCTGCACTGGCCTTCCTGTCTTTGTGGAAACCATGAGGTCACGCACTTTGCTCAGTGTTCTTGTCGTTTTTAGCCCTCCGAAGACACCCACAGTCAATGTTTCCTGTTCTAAAAACGTGCATCCTAGTTTTTTGGACGCCTCAGCAGTGATGAAACTGCGTTGGCTTCCGCCGTCGAAAAGCATGCGGTGGCGTCCCGAGGATGTGGAGCCTTCTACCGTTGCGGTCAATGTTTGGAGCAGTACCGTAGGCCCAGTTTGTCGGGAAAACAGGCTGACGAGGGTAGAGGTCACGGTGTTGCTGCTTGGGGCGTCTGACGTGCACAAGGTCGTTGCGTGCTTTCGGGCAAACCTGTCGCACCGCAGTCGACCTCGGCATTCCTTCGCCAAATGACCTCGCTTGAAACATCTATAGCATCGGCCCTCTTGTGCGAGCAGCTGCTTCTTGCTGGTAGTGCTCCATTCTTGCAGTCGCATGTCTCGGTATGATGTCTCGTCATCTGGCAGAGCAAGCACCGTTGAGGGCTCTTCACTGAGCTCTGCAGAGATGACACGGTGTGTGCATTCTGATGTCGCTGTTGTCTAGTTGGCTCTTCTCGTGCATCACCGACAACCGGAGGTCTTGCTCCTGTATCTTGCTCCACGACTTCTCGGCATTGCACTTGATGATCGACAAATTCGAGAAGCTGCTTAAGATTTTGTTCGGGCTGTGTCGTGTGGTGTTGCAGATCTCCTAGCCAACGCAGTCGAGCTAGATGTCATTGCTGAAGGCGTGGATTGGTATACGCGTTCGCGAAACTTCAACACCATGTCCGGCGGCAGCACCCGGAACAGGATCTCCCGTAACATGGAGCAGTAACTGGTGGGATTAGTGCCAAGTGCCTTCAGCCTTTGCACATGCACCTGGACCTCATCGTAAAGTCGTCGAATCTGGTGTACGTTCGCAGACGACGAAACCGGTTTTATATCAGAAAAGCTTCGGAGATGATCCTGAATTATTTTCTCGTCCCCGAAGCGCTTCTTTAGGATGTCGATGGCATCTCTGTAACAGTCCTCGCTGGCCTGGAGTCCAGAGATGGCCGATGTGGCAGGTCCGGTCAGGAGGGTGTTGAGATAATTAAACTTATCTGCTGTGCTCAGGTCTTCGTTGTTGTGCACAGCCGACGCAAACTGCATCCAGAAACGCTGCCAATGCTTCCGGTTTCCGTCAAACTTTCTCAGTTCAAGCTGAGGCAACTTAGCCTTACTGGAGATCGGAGTCTGATAACTCGGCTGTCGTGTGGGTCTAGATGCGAGAGCGTCTTGCAACCTGAAGCGAAGGACCGCTGCCGTGCTCACGACCTTGTCCCCATATTTTCCCGCGTCCGACGTCTCGCGTTCGAGTAGGCTGTCTGGTGTCTCGTCAAATATGAGGTCATCCTGTGTATTTATCTGCTGGTGAAAGGCTTCGACTCTTTCGAGCTATACACACACCTCGGACGCCGAAAGTCCTGCCTGCCTTCGCAGTGCTTCTTCCGCTTCGGTTATCACACCGTCCAGTAGCGAGCGAAGGCTCTGGCGACGTCGGAGAAGCCGTTCCATGGTATTCAACTGGCGGCCGGGGATGCTTCGACAAGGTCGCCGGCGCCGCGTTGGTTCAATGGCTTGCATGGCTCCGGGAGTCGATGAGGTAGGCTTGTTGTCGTGAGGTTCCGGGTTTCCGGCACCATGTAATGGACCTCGAGGTCCTTCGGCTGCCAAGCCGTCGTAAGACAGTGGAGAGCACACGTCTAGTGAGAATGAGGGCTTTAATCGCACTGGCTGCGGGTGCAACGAGGGCGCGTACCATCGCTTCTTTGTCACAAAAAACTGATGATGGTGCAGCGTCGTCTGCTACAGCGCAAAAGAGGAAGAAGTTCCAACAAAACACATTCTGTGTAAACGCGAGGTAAGGTTCCAGGGAACCATATTGTAATATGGTGTGGTCTCGATGCTCTACTATTCTTGTAGGGGCTAGAAAAGGTAGGCAAAAGCTGAAGTGCGCCAGGTATTAATGACGATAGGCTTTGTGGCTTGACGAAGACTGAAATTTCAGCGATGGTCTGGTGCTGCCCAAAATATGCCCGAGAATCACATCCAGCACTTTCAATTCTGGCATCACTTGTGGGACATCACGATGGTGTGCCTCTAACCCTCTGTTACGTAATTTATGCGTCACTGTTCCCCAACTCGTGATAGGCTAACAGGGATTACCTACAAAGGAACCACCGATCACTAGAGGGCGAGTCATCAGTGAGTTCCTAGTTGAGTCTCTGGCCAAGTCTATGTTCATATTGATACGTTCACGGCGGCTGTAACACAGTACAGGTGTTTATTTTATCATTCGCTTAACTAGCCCGCGTTGTAAGTTCCATACACATATTCGCCACAGTCTAGTAATAATTACGCATTCATAGATGTGAACGGCGGGCTCAGATCACGCTGTGGGTGTGATGCATAGCTTTGTGGGTGACAATACCCGTTGCAACTTCGCATGCCTGACAAGTCTTTCCTTGTTATCGATCCACTGACGAATGAACGGAGTTTATAGACGTTTTTACTTTGCTATACATTGGTGAAATATTTTAGGAAGCGCTACTGGTCATATAGCTGCATAAAAGTGCGGAAATGATGGCAGGGGTGTAGCTTCCGGTAAGTTTTCGGAACTCAAGCTGATAAGGTCAGTACTATAAAATTAGTCATTCTAGAACTGCAGCTCTCCTCAACTTTCCCCTCTAAATTTGTACCGCAAATAATAAAGAACAATTAATGAACAAGAACAATTAAAGAAGAACATGAAGAACAATGAAGAACAATTAAAGAACAAATAATGAAGAACAATGGTCACATTTACGGCACCGTTTTCATTTCGTTAGGTGTAGGCCAGGCAGCGTAAACTAGGGTGTCAAATCAGGTTTAACATATTTCTTTTGTGCTCACAAACATAAGCTTAAGGCTTATAATGTTAAGTACTTAGAGGCTTGCCGTGAGATACATTTTACTCCCTTTCATCCTCAATCCCTCAAAAGTGACTGTTTCCCTTAAATATCTTTTCCAGGCTTTGGTTCGACAACTTCATCGAGATCTGGGAGAACAGTCACAACTCGCCCGAATGGGAAAATGTAAGCATCTAACTGAACTGAAATTTGGATCGGTTACATAATGATGTATTGTCTACATGACTATTGCTCTGACATTTTTAGCAAAGTCAGCCTCAATGCTAATGATGTACAGTTAGCAGTTCTTGCGCTGCTAAATATTACAACGTACCAGGCAACAGATGCATATATACAATCGCGAGCAAAATGTAAAGTTGGGCACCCGTCCTATATACTTAATGTTCCACTGCCTGATTTACTCCGGGTTCAGACTGTTTTCGCAAATGTCGTAATATCTTTACATAAGTACATCATTTCACGTCTCAGCCAACCGAACTGCGTGCAACACCGTTTTTTTATGTTCACTGAGCGCGATATGGCTATTACGTCTGTAGTCTGAACATAGCCAAACTTAGGTTACACGGTATGTCCTTACAATATGCTAGTCACAGAGGAAGCGAAAACCCGATGTTTGCTTTTGTGTCGCATGTAACAGTATTTGACCATATTTTGTTCCGGCGATCAAGACATGTAGTTACGCAAGGCAGCAATCCATAATTTTTCGCGCGTCCGATACAACTACTTTTTTTTAATTCGTAATCCTCTCACCCTTAAAACTATTCCAAACTCATAGGTAGTAAAACTTGTAGAACATGTGCATGTTTTCTTGCGTTTGTATAAGGTGGCGTGCAAAAACATCTCGGCAAGCTATTTTTCACGACACGTAAGGCTAGGCTTATGTGCACCTCAAAACAGCTTGAAAAGCTACGGAACGCATTTATTGATTGTAATCTTTTCTACGATAATTTAGTACTTAATTTCTACGGCGTTTTTAGAAGTATTTTTCTACCAGTTAGGCGTTTAATATTAAAACAGTTGAAGAGTCAACGCTTGCTGTGTTTTCGTAGTGTTTTCGTACCGCTATTTTTTGGTTTTGTGATTAATATCCAACTAGCCTAACTTTCAACCCAACTATTTTACGTATATACAGTATAGTTGAGCACTGTATTATGGCAACATGATGTCCGTATTATGCAGTACTTGTCGCTTCTTTTCTTGCTGGTCTTTACAAAAGCCTGAGCAGAGCCTGTATGAATGTAAGACTAGGATAGTTTTGTCTTCACATCTATTTCTGTATATACTAAGCCGTTTCGAGTCCCCCTCCATGCGACGGCCAGAGAGTAATACTGTTTGAGTCATTACGTTGTTTACAATATCTTAAGAGCAATCAAAGAGCGCTACCGTCAATAACATACCTCAGATGATAACAAAACTGCAATCTTGAGCAACACAATTTTTCACCTAAATTGTAAACATCAAATTGTTTCAACATGATTACGTTCATACTTTATGGTTGACTCTTTCGAATGTGGTTGTTCTGAGCTTTCAATAGGCAGTCATAGAAACCGAATAGTTTGTTGTGTGACGCCTTGACGCTCTCATTCTTATCCTATAGAACCTGGTTTGGCTTTTTACAAGGTTGGCTGAGGACAACATCGGATACATTGACTGGAATCCTTACATACCAACGGTGAGCTTTCAGCATCCTGTACTTAATGCTAATCACTTACGGTTCGGAATATTCACAACAACTTATCCTAAAATATCGGGTCCTAAAGAAATATGATTAGCAGAAAGGCACACACACTAAAACCCCTCCGCTCCAACTGATAACTCGTTCATATTTCAGGAAAGTTCTGTAGAGAAACTCAGAATTTTTAGCGACTGGAACCAGGTTTAGGGAAAATTAGGATGATTTTGATTACGATTTGTGGTTCGATTTCGTAGCAAACGTTAGGAGGCAATGTAAAAAGCCAGTCGTCCTCGACCAGGAGCTCCACTTTGAAGGAAAAATTGAGCATCTGTACATGATAACATTGTTGACATGTTAAACGCACCCAGGAAATGGTAACGCTTTTTATGCTACGCCGAGGTAGCTGGATTTACAGAAAAATAGCGCCGATGATGATAATTACGCTGATAGTGAGTTTCGCAAAACCAAGAAGTCAAATCTACAATATTATTCATGAATATTGCTACTATTATGTAGTTACAGTTTTGCTTGTTGCTGATGTGTGCTTGGTGTGCAAGGCCGGGTTCAGACTGTTACCGAAACTGTCGTAACAACTTTAAAGAATGACGTCATTTCACGTCTCAGCCAACCTAACTGCGGGACACGCTGTTTTTTACGTTCATTGACCATGATATGGCTTTTGCGTCGTTAGTCTGAACATAGCCCAAGAAGCATTCAAACAACGCCACAACTGGCTCCATTCTATGCAGAGTAAGCAAATGGTATGAATTATTTCACTGATGAGGATGATGATTAGATTGATATGTTGCAAAACTTAGGGAAAAAGTAGAGAAATGTTCTGTGCTGCGCCGAGGAAGCCAGCTCCATTTTTTTAAATGTGGTAGATCCCTCTTTCATACGACTCGGTAAAACACGGAAGTGAAAGGGGCCTTCACAGGAGCAGTTCAATGTTAAAGAATCCTCCTTCATGTGCGAAGGGTTCGCGAGCCTGACCCCGCCAGACGAAGTTACGCCGACACTCAAGAAAGAAAAAAATAACCGGTTTTTTAGAGAACAAAAAAACGAAAAATGACATGCACAGAAACTGCAGCTTGAAACACATAACGGTTATGGGAGCAACGCTACAGAAGAGAGTGCCTCAATTCACGCGCGTCCCCCGTACACGAAGGCACTGGCATCGTGGCGCCAACTGTCGGCGCTCATTAGCGTCATGATGCGCTACTTCGTTTCACCGCTCCTAGACGGCAGCACCATCTTAATTAGTCAAAGGGAAGGACATAAGGCGCATTCGTAGAGCTGCTCACGTCTCTGTTCATAGTGCAGTTGGAAAAGCGCCAGGTGCCTCCCGTTATTGCGGGAGAGTTCGTGTGCTCGAATCCGGGTGCCGTCGCGTCAATTGCACTTTTGTTGGTGACGTCACTTCCGTACGAATATGACGTCAGTGAGAGCTTTGTGTACCGGTGCATCAAACAATTTCGTGTTAAAAATTACCTACCTTCGCAATGCGCACGGGGAGACGGAGGAAACAGCGGATGTGGTCGTCTTGACTTGCTTTAATTTGGCTTTCCTTAGTCCTGCTCATCTTGTAGGTAGATCGGAATCCCATGCCGAGAACACCTGCAGTACGAGAACACCTGCACGTCAGAGCCTACGTCATCACTAGGCGCAGCCGCAGCCAGTCCCTGACGCGTGCCTCCACACCCGAACTGCTCCGCGACGTGCGCTTTCCACACCTGCGGCGCTTTGCCGCCTTAACACTTTCCCATACGTTTCTTGGCCCCGTATTTTCTACCCCTCTACTTTTCTGAGCTAAAATTGAAGCGCCGCCAAGCGCGGATGGAGCTCATGCTTAAACGGCTATTTTGTTTAAAATAAACCCCTTTTTTAGAGAAAGATGGCTAAAAATCGCGGCTTCCTACATACAAACTATGTCAGATCAAAGTCCGCAATCAACCCCCCTAAACTCGAAAATCTTCATCTGAGCGAATTTCAAAGCCAACGCCCGTTCTACGAACCCAACGGAAATTCGGGAAGCCCCGAATGGGATTATAGCGCAACCGGAGAGGCGCAGGTTTCATAACGCGACGGAGCAAGGTTTGACTCCGATGACGGGAAATGGTTTTTAGCACAAAAGTGTTTTATGCCACGGTACACAAACCTCAGCGACGTCATATCCGTCACGGAATTGACATTCCCGGAGAAAGTTTCATTGGCGCGGCGGCGATAGGATTCGAGCCCACGATCAGACTGGCCCCAAGGGGAGGTGCGAAACGCTCTGCAACTGAGCCATGATGCCCGGATATCTGTACGAATACGCATTATGTCCTTCCCTCTAACTTCTCCGTTTCGATGGTGCTGCCGTCCAAGAAAGGTGAAGCAAAGTAGTGCGCCATAATGCTAATGAGCCGCGATAGTTGGCGCCTCAACAGGGCAGCGTATCGCAGCGGAAGCTACAGTGTTTACGAGGGTGCTGCTTTGGGCCTGTTGGTATGACATGACGGAATCTTGAAGCGCTAGGACACAGGGACAAGCGAGTGGGACAACACAAAGCGGGCAGTGTTTGTCCGTCCGCCGCCTATGTGGAACACCACTTACCGTAATTACCCGATTCAAACGCGTCCCCGATTCTAACGCGCACCCGATTTTCCAGGCAAAAAATTGAAAAAACTTGCACCTCCGTTTGTAAGGAACTTTGTGAGCAAGAAAAACGAATGCGAGAGAAACGGGTGGTTTATTCCCCGAAGTAATCTCATTCGTCTCACTCCGCGTAGCTCTCCGAGAGCTCCTTGTCGCCTTCCGCTGACCGCAACATGTCGTCATTGGTGCCGTCAAGCGCGTTCGCGATGCCACACTTCTGAACGAACGTTCAACCATGTTCGATGGGATCGTGGCCCACGCCTCGCATGCCCATCCCGCGAGCTTCTCCAGAGGCATACCCTTCAGCCAACCGCTCGTTGTGAACACGTGGGAGCCGCTCGTAAGCCGCGGAAGCGGCGCACCTTCGTTGCCGCTGCTGCCATTGCTGTTATCAAGCACGCAAGTGGAATAATTTGAGGATTTGTGTGAACGCCGAAAGAAAAGCCTAGGCGCCTATATCCTAAAAACTGTTGCTAAAAGCTTTGGCGCCATCTTGAGATGGCGATGGCGATGGGTGGAACTAAATTTCAGCAGTTTCGGCAGTTTCGGTATCGTATCCGATTCTAACGCGCAAGCGATTTTTCGGCCTATTTTTGCGGAAAAAAGGTGCGCGTTAGAATCGGGTAATTACGGTAGCTTGTGGAACGCCGCCGCCGCGTTCCACAAGATGAGTTCGTCGCAACGCAAACGTCTGGCGTACACTCCACGGAGCAGGACCAATGTGGTCGCACCTTTGCCGAAGCGAGTCGCCAGCAGGACGTCGCTCGCCAAGCACACTCACAAGACTGCTGCCGACCAGCAAATCATGCTCCTTTCGCTGTAGCGGACCGTGGCTTCACCAAACGATTTGCTGACAACCCGTTCGGTTTCGTTCGCATGGTTTGCGAGCGCCTGGGGTGTCAATCGGATTTACGCAAGGCTCCGGTGCGTGTAATTCAGTGTCTGACATTAATGTTGATGTGTCTAACGGTACCATACCTACGTAATATAAAAACCGATGTGCATGTTTATATCGATGCACAATAAACGTTCAATGAGAAGGCACATTTAACTTTCGTGTTTGGCTGATTCATGTGAAAGAAGGGTCAACCAGATTTTTTCTCCCTACACCTGCTCGTCGGCGCGTTTTCATCTTCACCCCTTTTCCTCACACATTTTGGCCTAGCATTTTCTTCCTCTAGACTTTGCTGTGCCAAGATGTCAGCAATGCCAGACCCAGATGTAACCTAACCTTAAACAGCTCCGCTGCTAAAAACTGCTCTTGATATTATCGTAAGAATATGTTTGATGCTTTAAGGGTCCCTGCAAACCTTTCTTGGACTTTTTTGCATATAGTAAACGCTTTCAGAACGAAGTCAACAAACGCGCTCTGTATTTAGAATAAGGGGCCGCACAGTACCTCAATCAAAAATTAAACCTTTATGGCCATCAGATAACTTAGAAACTTGATCAAACGAATGTGCTCTCCTTTCTTGTATTGGCGTTCTTCGAATGCTCCAATTACGTCATCACAGGAGTGCAGCGGATATTGGCTAGCTTTCTTTCACTTGCAGCAGCAAACACATTCAGAAGCCGCTTTTAATTAAACGAGAAACTTAAAGCGCATCTTCTGCGACGAGCTAATCACGCAGTGCCTTTCCGGGATGGCGATAACTGCAGCTTTCGCAGGGCTTTCTGACATGGTGGAAAGACTGAAAGCATTTATTGGCAATGTTCCATGCAGAGTCCTTTTATGATTATTTAGAAAAGCAAGCCATGAGTCATTGCATTTTCCGGAAGAGTACAGTTGTTGGAGTAAATTATTACGGTCGTGATAATGAATATTAGGTTCATAATGGTATGTTTCTTAACTTGGTAAAAGAAACATAAATCGCCATGGAATTCCCTTTTATGGGATTATTAGAATTAACCAGTACATATTTGAAAAAATGTATAGCTATGGTATATGATGCGCTAAATTTCTCCCAAGTGCGCGAAAGCGCGAGAGAGAGAACAAATTTTCACTACAGTGAACACGGTGGGATTCCAACAACCTTTTGTTCTCTCCCCCGCCCCCCTCCTCAGTTCCTCCTCTCCCGCCTCACTATAACGATAAAGACGGTGCAGGTTTGTTCAAGTTAATACCTATTTCTTGCGTTCCAATGCGCACGCGCCAATTTTTGGAACTTTTACTGCAAAGCAGTATTTGTCTCCCCCCTCCCCCCAGCTTTCATTCCGGTAAAGCCGGTTTACTGGGCGCCGCTCCGGCTTCCCTTTTCGCCACCGCGGACCCCTATTTCACAACACTTATTTGTCGGTGTGTCTTACGCCTAAGCACGCACACTTAGGCGAGTACCGGTTTATGCGTGCACGTGCGGGGAGTTGAGGTAGAAAGGGGGGACGTGCACGCGC
This sequence comes from Haemaphysalis longicornis, assembly GCA_013339765.2. Lineage (NCBI taxonomy): Eukaryota > Metazoa > Arthropoda > Arachnida > Ixodida > Ixodidae > Haemaphysalis > Haemaphysalis longicornis. Next base: position 114,975,185 of record CM023452.1, on the reverse strand, counting down.
AACTTTAGGTTTCCTGCTTTTACTGATGTCATACACGTTTTGTTACATGTGGACGCCAAACAGCCGAATCCGGCTAGTCAGTTGTCTTCTTTGGTCGAGTGGATTGAGTTGTGTGTTACACAGACAGTAAGATACCTACCACGCGAAGGTAAAAAGACAGTCCCATGAGTGCGCGCTAGAATAAAGTTCGAGTCCTTCAAAGTTTTATTCTGCTAAATGTCTAGAAAGTATGCTTAATCGTTAATTAATAACAAACGCAGTTTGTTTCGTGCACTCTGTCGACTTCGTCCATCATCGCAGAAAGAAAGGGTGCTACCTTCTTTGTCTCTGTGGGCTTGGAATGCCGCCACGTCTATAGGCTCCAACGTGACGCTCGAGCCAATACCCGTTCAGACAGCATAAAATTTCTGGCGGCCTCGGGGCCAAAGAATAGGAGCATTTTTGTCGCAACACTGTTTTCAACGCGTATTTTTATTTTCTATGACGAATTTCAAGCATACATTTTTGTTCAATTAAAAGAACACTGAGTTGCGGTCGTACACTGGTGTTTTGCTTCAAACATTTCTTTTTTCTTTGAGCACGCAGTTAGAAATACCAACAAAATCCCGAGTGCTCATGCACGCGTGCCCCGAGCGCACGTTCGTCAAGCCAAGCACACCCACTTTAGCAGATTGGCCAACATTTCCCGCAAATAACTCCAAATTTCGCCGTATCGTGGTAACACTTGCTCGGAACGATAAAGACGTACGCCCCTTGTTCTTTCGTCCTCGTGTCGTCGTGCTCATGCACCTTGTACCATAGCAGAACTTAGAATGACGAAGCTGCTGTAGGTTATCTTTGACTCCACATTGTCCCTGCCGGCTTTGACTCCACATTGTCCCGGCCGGAGGTCGTTCGCAGGGCCTAGGAAGAGCCCGCACTTTTAAAGGTTGGGCGCGCAAAGCTTGCACTAGAGACGATAAGTCGCGCTTGCGGAGTGGCGTACGAAAACGTCGACCAAAACGACGAGCTCACTCTGACCTTGCTCAGCATAAGGTCATTGAAATGCCATTACTCCAACGTCAATCACGACACAACAGCGATAATAAAATTCAACTTTCTCTCCGTCAGTGATCACCTACAACACCTCCGCCATTCAAGTTGGCGCGTGCGTGCAAGCTTCCCTGATTTTTTTTCTCATCAATGTTGTCAAGTGTCAGCTATGTCTTCAGATTTAGTGGTTCGAAAAGCATTGACTCTATAAACATTTAATTCAATATTTCTCCTATTTTTTGGCCAGATGGCTGAATCAAGAGACAGACGGACTGAAATACCGACAGACAGAGACACAGACAGATCAAATTTTCTGTGTTTAAGTAGACCAAAGAGGCTGTGGTCTTTAAAAACAGTTCGAGAAATCATTGCTGCGCAGTCCACCTTTGTCGATCATGGTTACTTATAAGCTTATAAAGTACTGACTGTTGCTGCCTGGGACAGGGAGAAAAATAGTAGCGCAAAACAAGTTAGATTAATATATTTTAATTGTGAAATATGGCATAGAATATCGAAGAGACAGATTGGGACTAAATTTCACCGCCTGTTGATAGTCGACATTTCATTTTAAAAGTTCCTAATCATGCTTTCGCAAAACTATTAATAAAACGCGTGCACGTGTACATGAGCCCTTCGCCTTTATGTAAGTACAATAACAGCAGCCCTCTTCCCCTATGTTCCACATAAAACTGAAATCTGGATGCCTCAAAACAATTTTCATTACGTGCGTCCGCGCGAAAAGCGCACACCAAAGCCACCACGTTCAGGCACGGGGATAGAACAAAGCATTCCGCTACACTCAAAGGGATCCCTATTCCTACGACTAGGACGCACATACCTCAGAATCGCACGCTGAAGAATACCCTGCACTTTTAAGTGCAGAGCCCTTATTGTCTCGCCTTGTCGTCTTAACTCGCTAACGGTCCATGTGACTGCCGGAATCACGCGGCGCAGCGAGATAATGGGCCCAAGCAGAGCCTTCTGTACCGGGGTCAGGAATCACGCCGAGGCTTCGAGAAACCACGTGGTTTAAATAGTCATGACCGTACGAACCTCGTTAACCTCTGGCGCTTGTCATACATCTCCCCGTTGTTTACCGGAAAGAAAACTTCAGGTATATTTCAGGCAAAATGTGTGTATATAACCGGCAGCCCCCGCATTCATTTAGTTAGGAAAGCCCGTTGGATTGGTTTGTACGGTATTAAGCGAAAAAAGTGGCCGCGCAAGAAAAAATGGCGCGTTCGAAATGGCGGAGAAAGCCGCCAGCCGCGCAATAAAAAAATTGCGTGTTAGAAATGCCGCAAAAATGCTCCAGCCGCACAAGAAAAAAAAATGGCGCGTTCGAAATGACGCATAAATGCTCCAGCCGCGCAATAAAAAAATTACGCGTTCCAAATGACGCAAAACAGCTCCAACGTACAGAATTAAAGTTAGCACAAAAAGAACAGACTCCTGCAGGCGCAGTTTCAGGCAGGGGGCGCGCGAGCACTGCGAAGGAGGGAAATTTGAAATGCCTTGGGTGGCACCAGTGAGCTGATACGGCGCTTTAGCCCATTATGGCGAATCACTGTTCTGCACTTCCGACCGCTTTCACATTGGGTGCAACGGCTTTAATTTTTTAGTAACCTCTGGGCAGGCAACGGGGCTCCCCTCAACACAAAGAAGCTAAAGAGTAAGAAGCACATTACAACGGAATGAATTATACATTAATGTCAAAATTCTTCGCTTTCGGGGGGGAAGGCGAAGGAAAAGTATTCCTGCTTCAGAAATCTGGTGACGTCAGCACATAAAATTTTTGATGACATCCAGATATATGAAGTAGGATACGGCACTTATTAACCCTAGCCCGGGTCCAGAAAAACAAGAAAAAGTACGGTGTGGGATTAGAACGTAATTCTAAATCTCGATTCATAGTGAAAGCGGAATGAATGCTTCCACCCTGAAACTCGTCAGGGGGATTCGAAGTGGTCTCGTAGAAGGGTTAATTTCTAAATCAACGACCGTTTCAAATGACATTCCCAAACTTGTTTGGGGGAAGGTTTTTTTTTTTTTTAATTTCAGTACGGCATTCAATTTGTGAGTGATTTTGCATATACGAATACTCAACAAAAGTTTGATTACGACGGGCCCCTAAAATTTTGTTTCTTCTTTTATTAGATCTTTACTCGCATTCTGCGAAGCTTCGACCTACCGGACAGCCGGGCCAAGGGACAAAGAAGTCGCCACCGCAGTTCCTACGACAGCGCGGCTGTTGTCCGCTGGGTTGCCGCACTCCTGGTGAGCACACTGACGCGCCAAATTGGCGCCTTTGTAGCTGAAAGTTTAGTCACTTAGGCCTAAATGGTGTCAAACTAAGAACTGTTTGCTGGAAAGTCATTTTCCGCATCTAAGCGTGGAATTCGCCGAAGTGTACATGTAGTTTGTCATCAGAACAAAATGAGCCGCATAAACATCAGGGCTTGGCCTGAAAGGATGTGGGGTGTCGATTAAAAGGACCCTGCAATGCGCTTTGAGTAGTGCAAATGAACCTGCACGACGTTTAGATTACAGAGACAGGAATACACGCGGACGTGAAGCGTTAAACTCGCAAATTGCTCTCGAAGACGCGGCGAAAGTAACTGCACTCTCTTCAGTTTTCAGCATTATGTACCGCTGTAATTACGTCATTACAGCGGTGGCTGTCCCATTGGATGTTGGCGGCCAGATTCACGCCTTATTTTTCGCATTTCCTGTGACAATCCGCTGTCGTCGGTGCTGTACACCAACCTCTTCTATTTCTGAACCTGTACGAGCAGTTTTGAATTTTGGTTTGGGTAGTGAGTGCACGCGGAGATTCAAGGACTATCTCAATACCTCCCTTTCGAACCGAGCACTTGACAAGAAATGTTTATTGCTTCAAATGCAGCCCTACCAGCCTGTGCGCTTGCTTTCAAACAGGCATCAATGCCTGTTTCTTTGTTGCACGAGACCAGACATAGACCCCTCCACGTTGCGGAGAAAAAGAGAAGACACCCCTGCCTGTGACAATCGAAACCCGTCGAAGAGAACACCCCGAGCCACCCCCGTCTCCCTAAGAGAGCTCGGAGCTTTCATCACGTAGTCCGCGGTGGATTTGCGAGGAAACGATTGAGTGATTTTTCATCTCGCGTAGCTTCGGAGAGAGTGAACGCATTTTTATAATTCTTGCCAGAGTAGATTGCTGGGAAAATAGGCGCTCCCCGAAATTTCCTTCCAAGTCGGTGCTAAGGGCTGCAGGGTCCCTTTAAGTCCTGGTTCGGAAGAGGCGGTTAAGACAGAATCAAATCCTATTATGCGTATTTAGACAATCTGCACATTCTTGCGTTAGCATGTAACATGGTCATACTGAACATGGACGCAGCGGCACCTGTAGCTAAAGAAAGAACGGCATCGCGACGTTCAGCGAAAGACCCTCCCACAACTGCTTGAATGCGCTGCTGGCTCGGAATGTGTTTTCATCGTGAAACTTGGGCGTTTTGAAAACCTCGCGGAAGAAAATCGAACCTCCTGAGCCGATGCGGAGGCTATAGGACGGAGTGGCACGGCACTCGCGGATAGAGTACCCCGCGATGTGTTCGTGAAAATTTTGAAGTTGGGGAAATGGCGATATCAATAGAACGGTATCCTGTAACATGAGACTGCCTTTCCTCGCTTTATTGTAACTCTTACATGTGGTAACGTTAGGAGTACTGCAAATTTCCCTTAAACAACGGAGTCCGGAAAGAACCGTTTTTCAAAAAATGTGTTCATTACCGTCATACAGATTTGGGGTTCCACGCTGTAGGTTACACATAGCCTTCGAAGTGCGCTGTAATTCAGGGTTCCGACTAACTTCGGCCCACCACCTTTCGCAACATGTCCAATGCACAAAGTAAACATGCTCCTCCGGACTAGCCGTGGTTACGCTTCAGCTGTGGGGCAACTTAGTTTGTAGAGGAACTCGCAGGAAAACTTCTATTCATAGAGTACATGTGATATTCTTGGGCAGGAAAAGCAGAAAATTCCAAGGCGAAAAATTGCGCTGGCACAGCGCAGGACAGAACCGCAATCGCATGGATGGAGGCCCATCGGTTAGGCCTGCTGCCTTGAAACTGAATAGTCTGAGGGGGAGGGTATGACTTTTAGTGTAATTGAAAATGCTTAGCTTGCTTAGCGACTTTCAGTATGCCCTGTTTTTTAGTTACTGGTATTTCGCGTGAAAAGAACCCTATATTACAGCGGAGTGCAGCGTATTTACGGGAGGTTTTTGCTGCCATTTTTCAAATCTGAGACTGCACCGCTTGTGCAACTTACGATGTTCTCAACTGTGTTCTCGAAGCGGAAACTGTTGTCGTAGTTCTATAGAGAAGAATAGTCATCATTTGGGGATAATGATAATTTTATTGAGCCTTAAGGCATAGGGTCCGAGTGGACTTTCACTCATTGCTTCTGCCCGAACACTTCTGGACAGAAACCAGTCAGCGTAAAAAATGATTATGAAGCCTCTGCGTGGGTTTCTAAAGGTAGCTCTCGTAGACTCTGCACGAGCTGAAGCACCATCCTGTTTTATTTGCAGGGCGGCAACAGTTCGTGCCAGGCGCACTTGTACCAATTGGTCAAGGTGACTGCGCCATTTTTCCGTTCATCCAGCACCGGTCACTTGGTAAAAACTATCTATTCTCTTCTTTCTGTGTGCCAGCCGTCAATTTAGAAGTGATTGTGTCCATTGCGGGTTACTTGTACCTTTTATTCGCGTACACAATATGGTGATCCTTAACGCCAAATTTCTGCAAACCACAACGAGAAGTGGTGGATCCCTTTTGTATTTCAGAGATAATGGTAACGAGGGTTCCGCAGTGACAATTCCTTAAATATTTCAACCATCTAACTCTTCGTGGAAGAAATGTTCAGAAACTCCTTCTGCAGCTTGCGTTTCATGCCAAGTCCAGTGCCCGAAATAGTTTATGCGGAATACAGAACACTCACTATGCGCATATTCTTGTTTTAAAACGCTGTCTAAGCTCGCTCTGACTTATTCGGCAAGGGTGAAAAACGCTTTGGGAAATGTAACTGAGCAGCAAAGATCTGTAACTGGCACCCCTTTGCTCCTAAAGCTGACAGTGTGTTCGACGTGTGCTTGTGCTGCAGGCAAAGCTCCACAACGTGCTGTTCCATTTGCCAACCCAAGTTGTCCGAAGGCTACGTCGGTGAGTGCACTCTTTCTAAAGGCGAATGGGTATTTTTTGCTTATAATCGGGCTCAAAATTCATATTTCAAAAAGCCTGCGTTTAAACTGAAAGGTGCATTGAAGTGTTCCTGCCAAAAAATTAATCATGTCTGCATTCGGTGGTTAAGCTTGAGCCACCCTTCGCCATGTGGCGGTAGAATGGGCGTCGGTTTATTTGTGAATCCAGAGGGAAGAAAGAACAGCAGGCGCCCAGCGCGGCTTCCTCAAACTGCCGGAATTCCGCTGCTTTGCAATGTAGATTTCGGTCATCTCAGAACTCAGATTGTCGCAGTGTCACATCTTTTCTCTTCATTGCCTTGGCGTTCGCTTGTTGGCATATAAATCAAGTAACAACACTTCATATGCGAGCGTGCCCCTTAAAACGTAATTAACATCGTAAGTTTTGGTTATCCATGTCTTCACAGGGATGTGTGCGGATGGCAGACGGCTCGCCATCAGGTCCCCGTTTGAGCACTTTGGGAAGCTGGTCGCCGAGGGCCCTACCGGCATGCTTTTCAAACATTATCTGCCTTACGCCAAACATTACGTTTCTGCGCTACCATTCGTCAAATCCCTCCCGTTTGGACGTTCGTTTAGCGTGAAAACGGTTTGACCAGTACCGGCTTACCGTAGCAGTCAGCTAGCGACCAAGCGGTCAGCTAGAGACTAACCTAGCGACCAAGCACCAAAATTGCGAATAGCATTAAGTGAGGTTAACCATTCGAGTTGCCCAGTTGGTATGGGCTCCTGCGTCACTTTTGTAAGCTTCTTCGAGAGCCAAAGCGCTACCATGCCGTTTGTGAAGCCGTTTCTGTTACACGTATCGCAGCGATTGCCGTGTGACCGCTGCGTGCGGTACTGGTGATCCCTCAACATCCTTGTGCGTACCCTTGGGTTCTGGGCACTTCCTTTTGCACAACTTGGATTCCACTGGTTAAATGGAATCTGAGTACCGTGAGCCGTCTGAATGACGGGCCGTCAATTAGATCTACAAGGGGTCACTAGTTCGCACTGCTCCGGTTTCGTACACTCCGTGAAATGTGCAGGGAACGCTACCAGCAGTTCTCGTGGGAACAACCTCCTCCGGAGTCACACCGTATGTCAGACGCTGACGTGGCTGACTTCGTGCAATGTTTGGCTCCCGTGGTGCTGGTGACGATGGGTAACGAAGGCGAGCACCCAGGTGCCGCATTGGCGCTGCACGAATTGGCCTCACTGCGACCGGACATGGTCATCCCGCCTGTCCTTGAGAGGTAAGTACCGTATGGTGCGCAACACTCTTGTCTTTAACACTGAGTTCAAATTCAGTTGTTTACACCTCAAAAATGCGGACTCAAACATGTCACAAAAAACGTTGAGGTCAAAATATATGGTCAAGACTTCAGAATGACACAATAGTTTTCTTCAAATGTTTTTCGGCCGAGGCAAGCTAAGGCTTCAAGTACGAAACCTGTGTTATAGACAAAGGTGTTGCCCTCTGTACTAGTCCATTGATATGCGTTCCCTCTGCACCCCGAAGTGTGCACGCTTCTGAGACTCCCCCGCCCCCTCCCGCCACACCCTCAGGACACCACTTCCGGATGAATTTACGCTGCTGAAGTTACCATATTGCGAGCGGGAGTAAAAATACACGTAACCTTCTTTTTGGCGTTGTTTGCGGCACACGCGATGCATACCGTTCTTTTTGTCGTTTTAGGCTGAGGATTGATATCTATGCAACTATAAACGTTTTAATGAGCCCGTACTTCGATGAGTTAGAAAAAAACGTGGGTATATCAATTTATAGGACGGTTACTCCGGTTACACCGACACTACAATAGGAATTTGCACCCTCATGCAACACAGCTCAAGCCTCCTGTGCCGGGAGAGGCTTTCATCCTGCAGTAGAAAAAAATGCGCTGATGCCTTCATGCTCCGGAATAAATGCTAACATACGTTACCAGTGAGGCTAAATTATATTGGCGCAACCGTATTAAGGAGGCTTTCTTGGGTAAGAACGCAATAGGGTTTGGCAACCATTGTGTAGTATTCGATGGAACCCCCCAAAACGGGATACCCCTTCGTCCTTCTGCGAACTTGAAAATTATCGAATTATTCATCTATTAAAATAGTTATTTTATCAATTATATTTATTGAGAACATAATAAAATACTGGAGTTTATCATATGCTCCCTAATTCTTTCATTCTTGTACTGCCATTTTACTCAGAAACGTTACGACAGAACATGGCTAGCTGAGTATTTGCAGTGTAACACCTAGGCGAATTTCCACAAGCGTTCCACACATATTTTGCTAGTGTATCGTGCCACTTTTTGACGTTTTTTTAAAAAGAAAAGTGCTTGGTGAAAGTATCGCAGCAAGGGCAAGAATCTGTGCATTGTGGTTTGTGGTTTGTGCTTTATGCAAGCGCAATTTATCCAGCAGCGGGAACACTTTTCCGCTAACGCTTCAACAAAAGCGATTCGCCTGCATTTAGGTTCCGTTATAGTGAGGTAACGCCACGCTGCGTTCAAAGCGAACTTATGTCATAGTCATGCGACACCGTCCTCAAACACTTGCAAAGTGCACAACGGAGGCAGAGGGTGTAAAATCAGCTAACGACGAAAAAGCACGCGACAAAAGTGCAACTACCTAAGTTCAGGCATGTTAAAGGGACACTGAAGTGGTTTTTTCAAGCTCCCGTTTTTACTTGCACTGCGTAGACTGACTCAAATCTACACCGTTGTCATCGTTCATCCGGCTGAGAAGTCGGTAATAAAGCGCGAAAATCGAAAAACTACCATGGGCGGTCGGCATCGGCCGCACCAACTAAACGCTGTGATGACGGGAGGAGATGCACCGTGATTGGACGATGTCCGAGATTAGCATTCAAACAAGTTTCAGTTTTGCTTTTGTAAACAACATGCTTGGCCTCCGACGGCATCATTGGATGGGCATTCTCGATATCTCAGTAATCGTCGTACCGCGCTACTGCCATGTTGTCGGCTGTAAAATGCCTAAGATAAGCCCCCCAGGACGGCTTCGAATCGTAGCAATCACTAGCCAAGGCCTACGCCGTGGATGAACGCCCTCCGCGTCACCGCAGACGCTCAAATGCCATGCGCTTTTCCCCCATATTTGGAGCTTGCGTCACTCATGTCTGTATCGTAAAAACTGTGTTCGCACCAGGTCAAGGGTCTGTTGATACTGGCCTGTGCCAACTTCCCGCAAGCAGTCGATGCATATGGCAACAGCACGCCAACGAGAACTCGCTAGCGCGTCAGTGTCAGCCTGCGCCCGTTCTGTGATTTAGTTCGTGGATCAGTGAACGTTATGACCGAAAAATGGTGAACTCAGTAAATAAAACATCGGTTGAAAACGAAAACGTCGGCTTATAAAAAAGTATGTACCCTCGGGGATTCGAACTTCTGACTTGCAAATTGATATACATAGGGCTCCAGACCACTCGGCACGGGCCAGCGCTGCCAGCGTTCGAAATAAAAGGTATATAATGTATAACCAGTTTGCACTTTTATTTGGTTTTAGCATTTCAAGCATCTTAGGTGACTATTTGTTGTATAGCGCTCATGCAGTAAGCGTGCCCCAAACTTCCACAATATCTCAAGTATAGCAATTGCATTTCTTAGACGGAAAAGCGTTCGAAGATGTGTGGTCGTGTTTCTGACCACTCTGCTTGTTCACCCAGCGCAAAAAAGTGCTTCCTGCTCCCTAGTTTTGCGCTGTACGGTAAAAGTATTAGTTGATTTTATTTCCTTAGTACCTATATTGACTTCGCTGACTCTTCTGCTGCCTTCAAGTGGCATTAGATTTTCTACTAGCGTACCAGTAAGCGAAGCGTCGCATGTGCAATTACAGCGCTTGTGTGGAGCGACCTGGACTTGGAGCTTGATACAGTGTACAAACTAACAAAGTAAAGAAAGGCACATTCTTTCATCCACAAATCGCGATGACTCGCCGGCGGCCGGCGCCCTAAACGCTGGGTCGACTGACTCTGTCGGAAGGTCGGCGAGCCGTGCAGTAGCGCAGTCAAGCCAAGCCATCTCCTCCTGACGTCACACGAAAATGCTACAGAGAATGGGCGAGGATGCAGAGAGGAGGACAGCATTTCAGAATGGGTTTTTCTACTAAATAAATTCGCGTAAACGCACTCAGAATGCTCGAAACATGGCCTATGGACTCCGGACTACAAGTTGCGCTAGTAATCTCACAATGTTTACAAATCACTTCAACAAAGCGGCGAACAGACATAGCGACAAAACATAACGCTCACGTGGGATGCCTGAGGAAGCAATCACTTGTGGTTTATACATGGTGCAAATATGTTTCAATGTGCAAAACCCTTTTAATGCGTTTTACTTTGTCTCCTCTCTCTTTATCGATGTTCTGATTTCGTCACCGAGAGAGGGCGCCACCCGTTCCTGCGCCAGTTAGGCACCTATGTGACCACCTATTACGCAATTTTTTGCGCTTTTCGTGTTTTACCATTACATTTCCGCTATAGCTACAGCGACGAGTTGTCAAAGATTTCCTCCCATCGCCAAACACGTCTAATTTTTGCCTTCAGGTGACGTGTCGCAAGCTCACACCCGTTCGTTTTGTTGTTTTTTGCTTTAAGGGCGTTTAAGTTTCTTTCGGTCATTTTTCCAACGAGTCAATTTTTTCTTCAAAACACAGTCAGTGTTTGCAGCACAAAAACCTTGTTTTCGATGTTCTGCGGGACAACATTGAAGGACAGTATTTGTGCCGAATGGTAACTTTCTTGGAGTAACCTTAAAGCTAGATTTGCGTTTGAATTTTGTCAAAATACCCTTCCAAAAATTTCTCATAGTAATTATCTTCCATACCCCTAGCATTAAGTTGTTTTATTCGTTTTTGCGGTATTCAGGAACTCCGCATGCCCTCACGGAAATTTCGTTTCATACAATGCTACAAGCCTACATTAGCCCCGGATACATGGACTCGACGAGAAACGGTCGAGTCGACTGCCGGGTTCAGCTACCTCAACACCTCCCGCGTTTATATGAACCCTGTTCAAAGAACCGAGGTCAGGGGAGCGGAGGGGTCCCGGAAAAAGAGTTACCGTATTTTCACGATTCCAATGTGCACTCTCTTTTGGTAAAAGGTGGCCTAAATATTTGTGTGCGCGTTTTAATCAGGCTCAAAACCGAAATAGGCTTTAAAGCAGCCGGCAACATTGCTATGGCTCGGACACGAAGTCCCCCCAAAAGCCAACTCAATCCAATAAAAACAATCCGTCAACCCCACGTGAATCAATTTCGGCGCATTTGTTCCTCAATGGCATGCCGCTTACCTTGGTCAGCTGTTGCACATTTTTTGTGCTTCTGAAATTAGCCCGTAACACCTGGAATTATGAAGATGAAAACACTTTAAACCGTAAACAGCTTCAAAGCTCCCTGGTATAACTTTATTTCCAGCAGGAGCTCGATGAGCAATCTTCTGAAGCACAATCATTTGGCTTCCACAGCTGCATACGCCAAATAAAATCTCCCTCTTCTAGGTACGTGGTGTCATGTCTTTTTCGTCGGCGCAGCACCGTCAGTGTCAAATTATTTTTTTTACGAATTTTCCTTCGCGAACTTACCCGCGCGTTACGATGGGGCGTGCGTTAGAACCCTGGCCCGACGAAGGAGCTAACTTAGCCCCTGCCTCCGGGTCGACTGGACTCGCCGCGACGGCTCTCCAAACCAACCCGTCCGCTTATACATTGGGGTGTCGAGTTCAGAAAACCTGTTTATTTCGACTCAACGCGCACTCCTCGGGTCAGTGTAAACGGGGCTATTGGGATAGTACAAAAACATACCGATCAGGATCATTTCTTCCAATGCCACAAATTTTGTAGGTTCGTATTTCTGCTACTTTTTTTCCCATTAAAGAGTCCGAGGTACATGAGTGAAATATGTTTTATGTTTGAGTAGAATAAAACCGTCCTGGCCATCTCTAAACATTAAGAAAACTGCACTTTGGGTAAGCTATGTTTTCTATGTTTGGAGAAGCTTAACTTCATCGCTATCCTGGATCACCCACATCGATTCCATCTGTTGTACAGCATCCCGGACACTCGGTTACCTTCGACGCAACCTCAAGTGTGCACCCCCCGACGTAAAAAAACTAGCTTTATCACCTTCGTACGACCTAAACGTGGATATGCTTCAGCAATCTTGCATACTTCACAAGACTACCTAACAACTAAATTAGAGTCCATCCAAAATCACGCAGCTCGCTTCATATCTTCGCAATACTCACACAAAACCAGCGTTACCGCGCTAAAACACTCTTTCCCTCCCAACTCTTGAATCCCGCCGCTTGATCGCCTGTCTATGCCTTCTTCACCGCTTCTACTATCATCCCCGCTCAAGACATCAATTTCTCCCATCTGCACACACAACTTCATCACACATAAATCACAGCAGACCCATCGCACGTATAAAAGGCCGGACGTCAGCATTTATCACCTCATTTTTTCCTAAGGCAATAGCCCTCTGGAATGCCTTACTGGATGGCTCCGCATGATGCGCTGATGGGGAAACATTCCGCGCAAAGCCGAACGAACATTTTTTCAAGCATCTCTCCTGATAATTTCACTTACTTCGTGTTTATCGCTTATCGTTTAAGAATTGTACTTAGTTTTGCTCTGCAATTGTTTAACATATCTAAACACCCTTTATTCTTTTTTTTTTCTTTTGTTCTAGTTACGTTCATGTGATTTCTGGTTCATGTCCCCTGTGTATATTTATTTGTTTTTTCCTATCTCGTCACTTGTACCCCCTTATGTATTGCCTTCGGGCCCTTAAGGATGAAATAAATACAATGAAATGAAATTAAATTAAAATGTGCATGGCTTTTCCGGCCACACCGTTTTCACGTTTCTGCAAAAACTCTAGTCACGACACATGCAGGCAGTGCATACATCGCAGGTCTACTGAATAAGACGCAGTATAGTAGGTTGTTCGTGTATATGAGAGGGCACCAAAAGAAGTAGCACCTGACTTCGGGAACAACCTAAATTTAGAAGTACGCTGTTTCGCGTCGGAAATTACGAATAGTTGGGCTATATGCCAATTTCGAAACCATGGTTTGCAATGAACGGACCCGTTTTTCATCCCGATGTTGCAACAGGACTGGCCGAGGTGAACATATGCCCCATCTATCATTTGACTGCTTTGTTCGTTCGTACACTGTGTAGAAGGTTAACTGCACCACACGCGCCTTTAGGTCATCACGTCGTCTCTGTACATAAAACCTCCCATTTTTGGGCCATGGCCCATCAACTCACACCGAACAAAAAATAAACCATTGTATATACACTCCTTCCGCTCTTTTTCTAGGTTTTATTGCTCACTAGAGACGCCGATAGACCCTTTACGCCTGAGATCATCCATGTCTTCTGTGGTGGCCGTCGCACGTGGTCTCGTTGACGGGGGCCCCGAGTTTCCTGAAGGCCCCAAGCATGTGCTTCCGGTACTCAACAATTGTCTACTTGGTATCGATGCCTCCGATCCGGAGCTCTGTGCCGTAAGTGCTACTTATTCATTCCCCGGAGTTTGTTCGCGTCACAGTCGCATGGGCCACCATTGTAGTGGTATTTCCTACGAACACATTCAAAGACCTTGACCACACGGCTAGATCGCCAAGTTCGTATATTACGCAGGCCATCAAAAATATCATTCAAAATAAACACAATCTGTTGATGGTCGGGACAAATACCTCGGAACAAGCTAATTTTGACAGTTTCAACGTTAACTCCACCGGAACGCCCCGCCCGCTTTTTGAGTAGAAATGCCTGATTATGTTATAGATCGACAACACTTCGCGTGCCGGGACCCGGTTCTCAAGTTTAAAAATACCGTTTCCTGACTTTTCGTAAGTGTGAGTATTACCACTCGGAGTCGTGGGGAGCTTCAGAACATCGCAACAGGATTCTAATGTCCAAAAGGGTAACTAATCGTCAACCTTCACATCCTCTGCATGGCTAGTTACCCTCAATGAGTTCAAAAATGAACGTATGCCCGTACACACACACACACCACACACACACACACACACACACACACACACCACACACACACCACCCACACACACAACACACCCGCACACACGCTCGGCACGCACGACGCACGCCACACGCACACACGCTACACGCTACACGCAAACACGCACGAACACACACACGAAAAATCAATAAAAGAATCTGGGCTGAATAGGGTTTTTCAAACTCTTTGCTCTGCACAAGTGCAGCTGTAGAGTACTTGCTCCGCTTCGAGCACTCTCTGTTTTTAAACAACTGCTAAAGCGACCCTGATGCCGAATGCCCAACTAACTTGCGCGAACAACTGGCCTAACATATATTTTTACATGGAGCATATACCTGGCTAATTCTCGTTTTCATCGTGCGTTGCTGCCGTGATACACTGTTCTCCGAGGTCGTATACGCAGTGGCAACGTGAGACGCCCGTCGGTGTTATTACTAACGTTCATAAGTTATAGTGAGCTTGTTAAATCCACAATAGTGGATTGTTGGGCAACTGCAATCCGTCACAAGACTTGTACTTTTCGCAATTTTTTAGTTCATGTTTCGGTTGTTCCTTGTGAGATTTTATTTTCGCCTTTGTTCTTCGGGGTCGGTGTATAAGGTGCATATTTTTCTTTCCCTTAGTTCTTTTTGTCTTTGTTATTTTATTATTCTGTATTTTTGTTTTTTTGCACTTCCGTTAGACAAACTGTCTCCATTTATGCTATTATACTAGTTGATTGCGTTAACTCTTCCAATTACACAATCTTGTCAAACTTCAGCGCAAAACGCATTACACTCTTGATGCCGCGTGGAACTCAGCAATAATGCTACGCAATAAAAGCCGTGTAGAAGACACCCTGCAATAATTGAAGAGAATTAATTTCAGTCAGGAGCTTTTATGCTGAGGCAGCCAACCAGCGGATCACCTGATAAAGAGAATGGCTACCGAGAGATGACTGGAAGGTAGGGAAAGTCCGAAAGCTCCATGTAGAGACGCGGTAAGAAAGTTTGGGCAAAGAACTCTGAACGGTGATGGTGTAGGGTAGGGGCGGTTATAAGTCATTGCGAGAGGCCTCTTAACTGCAATAACCAAAAAGAGGTAGATGATGATTACGATTATGATGAATATATGGATTTTGAGTTCACTGCGGCATGTTAGGTTTTCGTTGTTGCAAGTGAACCATCCTGTGAGATTTCAATGCACACATCGGATGCTGCATATAGTTCATATACCTGTGTGCGTTTTAATGCAAGAAGAATCGCTTCCACAGATGACGCAGCAGTGTTTGTGCTTTTCCTGCCCCAGCTAACGCTTCATCTGATCTGGACGTATACCGCCATGGTTCCGCTTGTCGATTGCTCTGAGGTAGCCAACGTCCGAACGGACCTCACAGAGCTGGAAAAGGATGTCTGCCAAGCTACAGCAGGGTTTCAGAACTTCGTTCTCCAGCTGATGGACAAGTAGGTTCCCCACGTATTGGATATTTCTTAAACGCTGCCTAATGCCTTGCAAAAAGTACTCTATACCGCAAAAGTTTAGATGAATGTTTCAGGATCATGTAAAATATCTTTCGGGAAAGGACCTTTGTATGGCAAATTCGAAGCCTGTCACCTCCCAACGGTGACACCTCCCTTACGGTGTGCTGCATTACCGAACAATTTCCGTTGTTTTAAATTAACTGCTACTGTTTGTATGGTCACCATGGCCGTTTCACATTACCTTTGTTCTTAAGAAGAAGTGAGCGATAAAGAAACGAAGTTATATGCTCGTCTTTGGCAGGAGAAGCATGACTCGTAGCCTTCAGCGAGTTCGTAAGCTTCGCTTCTTCGACTGCGGAAGTGTTTATTCATATTCACGCAACCTGACGTACCCCCTGTCTTTAAGTAAAACTGTTCTGGCAGTGATATGATAAAATAAACTGTTTCCTTTTCTCTTTCGTGACAGGTGCTTCTCGCTCATAGAGGACAGCGACGCAGACGAGCTGCAACATCCGGCGCTTGACGTTGCGGAAGCGAACGCCACTCTATTGGAAGGGTGCCTTTCGACGACGCTTAGCACCGTCTTTGAACAATGCTCACCTGACATTCTTAAGGTAAGGGTTTCCCCACGAGCACAGCCATGAAAGTTGGTGGACTTCGGAATTTGCGTCCAAATGAGGCACGAAAAATGTTTAAGAGCTTGAAATTTTCCAGAAGCTCATGTGGTACTGTGCATGAGATAGCACTGTTTACCACAGGCCATGTCGGCCGCTTTTATGATGGAGAAAACAAGCAAACGCGTGGGCATCTTTCCCCGAGGGTGAAAGATCCCCAGCTGCTCTAATTGATTTTCTGCATTTGATTTACTGCGCGCCTCATACTCCAGCTGTTGCTTCGCCACTTAAAACCACAATTAGGTTTAAAATTCTAGCAGTGTTCATAGAACCCATTTCTTCCAGTAATGCATTATCCAGCCGTAACGTACGATTTCATGGGTGATAGGAAAGCTTTGAAATTTAAAGACCCCATTGCCCTATAGTCACGTGAATTGAGACCCTCACTACAAATTATGAGTGTCATTGAAAGACAAAGAATGCTGATGCATGTGCTCAGTTTTCAGTGTGTTTGAAGAACACTGTAGAGTTCTGTCGAAACTGCCTACGACGTCAAATGCCAAGCTGGGCCACGCCTGTTATGTTTTAACTTTCCCATGCATATGCAAGTCTTCTAAGTCTTCAAAGCGGTTTTTTATCACCAATCGTTATCGCACAAGTCAGAATCGTCTACTCAGGCGACGGTGTTGCAAGTCCCGTGCAAGGCATTTACAACGTGCTTTACACTTGTACATTGTAATTAAGTGCGGCATTTTTGAGACAAAACGCAAGAAACCTGGAAACGAATTCACAACTTCACGGTAACGGCCGTGATAACACAAAATACTATTGAAAGCACAGCGGCCTAATCAGGAAGGTTTCTCGGCCACTCAATTCGCATGCATGACTGCAGAAACCAGCTAACCTCACTAGAGGAAATATTTATAGCAGTCGAAAAGCAATATTTTGATCAATTATAATTAGTCAATTTAAAAGCTCGCACATATATTTTTGTAAATGAAATCCTGTATCATAATCATGTTGTGTAGGTGCGGAACTAGTTTTATGTTTTCGTAGTTTTTTTTCATCTGGAGCTATACACAATTTCTAGGAACTTCATTTAAATATTTTATGCCGGTTGCGTGAAAAGCTGACGTTGGGACCCAACCTATCCGGAAACTACACGCTACGGGTGTTGTGTTCTAAGACACCCAAGTGACCGCTAGGATAGACATCGACTGGTCTGAGGAAGCAGGTTTACTTGCGACCGCTCTCCTTTGAGTCCTAGCTGGTAGTAGTGGAAGCAGGGAACTCCACCATGCAGAGAAATGGGTTTCGTTTGTCAGTCTAGCACGACAGTCCGCTGTCCGACCGTCCTATTACCAATCACGCGAACCTTGTGTCTCACACATCAAGTACACTTCATCATTCTTTTTTTCATGTGGTGCCCCGTGTGGTGAACAACCAGTACGCATGGGTTCAGTGGTGTATAGGGCCACCCACATCGTTGGTAGCTCCAACGCACATCACATGAGTGGCAATCCTACAGAAAAATGTGTTATTTGGGTGTGGCACGTATAATTGTTATCTTGGTGTTAAATGTTCGTTTTTAAATGACTTACTGTAGGCCGCGATTTTCTCATTTTAAATAAAACAAGATTTTCGTGGAATTGTTTTGCAGGCAGCCCTAGAGAAACTGAAATCATTCGTCTTCAGCACTTTCTTGACGATCCAGAAGCCTCGCCACTATGTCGCCACCTTGTGTCGTGCTATGGCTGAGGTGAGTATTTACTAATGATATATATTACATTCGCTTAGGCAACTAATAGGTTATTTTCAAATATTTGTAGTGTGTACCTGTGTAAATGTTAGTTTAAGAATCGTATTTTTCAACTTTCTTGGCACCGGGTTTCATGCTCAGCCAAGTTTTTCGCCTTTTCGGATTCGGAAATGCAAAAGTTGCGCACCTTGGAACTATTTACACACATCGTCAAGTCTGATGGCGTGTATGATTGGGTCGTTCAAACGCGTGCACTTGCCTTTGAGCAAGCTTCGCGTTTTGAAAGCTGCCATCCGAGATACTTAACAGAAAAACTGTTTGCGCCTGGGTGTGTGCGTGTGCGAGCGTGCCTGCATGGGCGTGTGCGTATGCATGTGTGTGTGTGTTACAGCTGTATTCTGCGAATATTAAGTCTGTCTGTACTAAATATAAAAGAAACGCTCAAACACCTGCGCATATTTACTCTTTTGTATCGATGGGCGGTAATCAAGCTTCTCCGGAGCACATGAATTGCCAACGTCGCCTTGATGGAGTGTTGTATTCAATGCAGGCTAAACCCGAAATAGTCTTGGGCACATTTGTTCGTACTTCGTTACACTGGTCCTTGCCATAACAGACTCAAAAGAGAATGACGCCGACAAGTCGAATGAAGACGGACTCCATAACCTGCTACTCCTTCTCTCAGAGGTAAAATGGCAGACATTTTATTGTGATCGTGTATTGTCCAAATGCATCAAGCTTAGGGCTTAGCGAAGATAGACAACTCCATTATGCAGGGAGCAGGGCTCAGTGCGCACATTCCTAAGCTTTATGCGAATCGCAAAACTAATCACATCTTAAAGTCATTCTCTAAAGAATCTCAACAGGATGCTATCGTTCCATAGGGCATGTGTGTAGTATAGGGTTACGTACTAAACTTTTTAAATATACGTTTTACATGACGAAAATTTGAATTATTTTATGCTATACACATCTTCGGCTTCTTAGCCCAGCTTTAATTTCAAAACTTTTTTCCTGTGCAGCTATAAATTAACATGCCATAACTGTTGATACTTCTTGTCTACAAGTCCTGCGCCACAGTGTCCACCGTACTATCGAGGATCGTAGGGGTGGCGGCCGGGAAAAAATAGTCTGCTTCCAATGGCCTATAGGAATTATATAGCCAATCCTGTACACCTACAACGCGTGCCTTCAATTTATTTCTCCCCTTGGCGTGCGTAATTCTGAAGAACCCAAAGGGGATTTGATACTGCCTTGAACCCTTCGGTTCTGAATATTAGGCACTGTAAAACTCCGCACCTATAGGGAGTCATACTTGGAAGAGCATCACTGTAAAAACCTTAATACAAAACATTTACCAGTGAACATCACTATTTTCACAACTTGTCTCCTTGCTTATTGAAGGACTTGATGCGGTTTTCCCTTATCTGCACCCAGAAAATGATGCTTAAAAATTAGATGACACCTGTCGAAGGTCACGACTCATTCGCTATCTCCACCTCTGGTGGCCTAGAACCAACGAGTTCTGGTGGTCCGAGAGGTGCGGCCTTGGTATCGCATTCCTGAAGACGGTGGTTTCACTCCCACCTAGTATTCCCACCTAGCGCAAACCTTTACCCAATTTTCTCGTCAACTCAGTTACTTTGTTTACTGGAGCTTCCCTCAGAACAAAAATTGGGCATCGATTTTGATCCTTCCCTGATCGGTCTTTTCCTTCGAGCAGTTGTCCATTTTAAGTGACATGGACGCTGGATTTTTCTCCAACATAGCTAACTAATGCCTTCGCCTTATCATATTAGATATCTTTCAGTTGAGTTGAGTTGAGTTGAGTTGGCACCTTGTGAGCTTTCGCATGCCACTATTTTTCCCTATCGGACCACTTGCGCATAAAATATTAGGCAGTTCTCCCTGGCCAGGGAGAACAGCGTATATGAGTCGGGTCCTATGTGGTCTCTTGTGCTTCTTGATTCAATTGTGAAGACATTTTTCTAAAGCGGACATATTTTCGGTAATGTCAACACTTCATATGCACAAGCTATTTAGTGCGAGAACACTGGGTGTATCATTGCTCAAAACGACGCGACAATGAAGCCACCACAGCTAAATAAGCCTGAAGAAATAATTCCTGATCTGGACTCACCTCTGTTGCTAAGCAGCGGGCATGCACGTTTGTTCTGGAGCCTCCTGAGCGAACCATTATACTGCAGCAGCAGGGGATTCCGAGCTTGCGAGAAAAGGGGAGGGGCCTCACAGGCAATTTTAGTCAACGTCCAGGAGCATTGTGCACGAGGAGATAGGCTGACATGGTGCCATTGGGGACTCCGCCTCCTTTTTTTACTGCTCCTTTTTGTTTCTCTTGTGTGTTGGTTTCTTCCGCCTCGTTCTGCGGGTTCTTTTCGCTGCTGTACGACGCGTGCGTCAGGCCGTTCTCGGACTAACAACTGCATTCACCGCTAAAACGGACCTCAATTTCTTCGAGGTACCGCAATTTTCATTTTACTTTTTTATCTTCCACCCCAAATCTTCAGCCAACCCCCCTCCCCAATGTGCAGCAGGGAGGGGGGGGGTGTTGCGGGTCTTTAATAAGCTGGGAATAAGATATAGCACGACAGTACTGCTAAGGTGCGGCGTGGTTCAGGTAATGAATTGATAGATAGATGACAACACAAGGAACAAGGCCAGCTTGGAATCCGCTGTACAGTCAATTCGTTTTGTGCGGCTTTGTTTCTGTTATGCTCTTGTATGTAAAAGTTTAATGATCACCCAGTCCTCATCGTTATTGTACTTCCAGATTATTGCCTGTGATGGTTGGGCGCTGCAGCCGTACGTGATGTTGTTACTCAAGGTCCTCCGTCGTACACTGCACTCGCCATCGAACCGATGCCGCAGCGCAGCGGGTGACTTGTTGAACAAGTTGCTGCGAGCCTGCAGCCGGGTCTACCCGTCCGACTCTCGCAGCACGTCGCTGGATTGGGAGCAGTACCTGGACTTTGCCAAACACATTCCAACAAAGGTGCGTAGTGTCCTGTAAACCTGTTGCTCCTGCAGCTGAAAGGGGCTATGAAAACTAAGCCCCAGCTTGGTTCGTTAGAAAGACTGTTTTATCTCGATAACAATGATGCGAATTCGAAACTTCGAAAAAATAGTGAGTATAACAGGGAAGCCTGTGAAGCATATGCTAATTAATTTTGACAAATCTGTTTGTATGATGGTCACGAATAAGAAAATTCCACTGATGTTTTCATACGCTGTAAATAATAATGTTACTAAGCGTTCCACAAAAATGAAATGTCTTGGCGTAACAATCTCCAGTAATCTTAATTGGAATGAACATGTGGAAAATATTTGTGGATCTGCCCAGCGCAGGCTTGGTTTGTTACGACGTAAACTAAGGGATGCTGCTCCAGATATTAAACTGAAAGAATACACCACTTTTGTTCGGCCAAATCTAGAGTACGCTAGTATAGCAATACATAATAGATAAATTTGAACAAACTCAGCGAATGGAGGTCAGGTTTATTTTTTCTGACTACGATAAAACCCACTCGGTAACCACAATGATTGGCAGTGCTGGTCCCACAACATTGTTTGTGCGCAGGAAAATTGCGCGCCTTTAAATCTTTATATCAACTTTATAACAAGAAGCTGAACTTGAGTCCTAGTTTTAAAATTTAGATGAAAAGCTTGCTTTAGAAAAGCTTGCTAGAAGAATTCGCCGCGAACTAATCACGGTTATGCCATTTTGCCTTACGTGCCTAGAGTGGATGTCTTTAAGCACTCTTTCATCGTCAAAACAATCGTTGAGTGGAACAACTTAAACCCATGTGTATTTCCTATCAACAATATGGTTGACGCTTTCGTAAAAAAATTCAATGCACAATTTGTGTGAACCTTTCATTGTATCCCCCTGTAACAGTTCGGAAGGGCTCGCAGCATTGAAAATAAATAAAAATAAATAAATAAAAATCGGTGGCGAGAAACTCCAGAGTCGCTTCCCGGCAACTTTTTTCTGACGTCACAGACTTTTTTGGTGCGATTGAAGAAACATGACTCGACGATTGCAAGGAGGCCTCTACATCTTTTTTAGTGCATCACTGGAATGTAACAAGCAGTTACACACCGAACACGCATATGGACCCGCACTATGTTTAGTGCGGGTCCATATCACGTCCCTTCTTGCCAGAAACGTCACAGTAGCGAAAAATTTTTTAATTTTTCAGTACTTTTTTGCGTTTGTTGAGTGAAAAAGCGTCTTATCGTGGCTGTAACGGAGATCACTGGAAATACTGAGGCCTAGTTCTTTCAAATCAACCAAAGTTGTATTTTGTCTTCCTGGCTCCTTAGTATGTGTTTTTGAAAATGTAACTGGTTTATACTAAGCAAGCAGACACTCGAGATAGATCTGACTGTCCCCGTAATAGGGCACAAATACTTCAAACAGTAGCAGCTTTCTCTGCTCTTACCCGCTTTCCGTTAGGCGCACACCTTTTTGCGTTGAGGGCGACTCTTCACACAAAACTGGCAAGCTTTTCGTTGTACTCAACCAATTCTATATTGTGTGCAGTATATCACGTTTTCGAATATTTTGTAAGTAATTTTGGCGAACAGTTCCACTAGTCGACTGGTCTCATCGAGCGACGTGCTTCTCTCATAGGGAATTTCTTAGGCGACTTCTGTGCTGTTATTGCACCTCATCGTAAACATGACTTCAAATAACAGCGCCGTTTTGGCTTTGCGCTATAAATGGGGCAGCACCCGTATTGGAGTAGCCTTCTAATTACGTGAATGGTGGTGTTCATAGCGTAGCCAGAGCCATCACCAAAGGTTTGGGTGAAACGCCGAGTCAAGCAAAGTTATTTGGAACATCTGTCATGCCTGAGCCGGTAGCTGGTGGTGGTTATACTCTGCTTTAGTAAAACGCACACTGCCACTTCGTCCTTGTCTCGCTTCTCGTGGAACTGGAGATCCGTTTAGCGTGTCACCTTTGTACCGGTTGTATTCGTAGGCAAATAGAATTAAGGCATCTCAGGTAGCGACCGTAACCTATTCACACTGATTCCTATTCAAAGGAGTGGGGCCAGCCGGAAGCGCCGAAAGACGTGCACATCCGATGGCACGTACCAAGCACACAGGAGCTCACCTGCGTGCAGAGCTTGCTGCAAACGTTCCTGCGGCCGGAGTTACGAGTGCTGTTTCTGTGGTCCCGTGGAGACCGCCCAATGACGAGGTCAGCAGCTTGTATTTCAATACATTACAATCTCATAACCGATTTTTAGTGTAATTTCTACTACATTTGGTAAGTAAACATAATTAAAGTGATTTTAAAAGATGGTCGCTTTGAGTGTGGCTTATGTGTACAATTAAAAAAGCAGTTGTCCTTAACTTATGACGGATCATATATTAAATAACATGGTTCTTTTCAGCAATGAATTGCAGATAAGCCTTGGCATAGTGCAGCAGTTTATTTTGGGATTGGCCACGTGTCTTCCAATGTGGCCTGAGGAGCCCATAAACCAGTGAGTTTTTTTTGCACATTTCCTTGTGTTCACACAAACAGAACGTAATCACAGGGGAGGATTGGAACTTACTACCTGTTGGTATGAGTGATAAAAAAGAAGAAAATTTTAGGTCATGGCCCAGATGGGGCGGGTTTGAGGCACGCCAACGCGTCGTAGTCTTGGTAGCACTACTTTGCGTAGAGTTTCATTCTGATATATACTAGGCAAGCCGCGCGTTAACGATCGGGCCGTCCGAGCCGATTAGGAATGTTGCACTTGGCCTTGGCATCACTCACCAACGAGCTGAAAATCGGCCTATGGATGCAATATTATACAATAGAGTTCTGTAAAATTAGTAAAATTGCCGTATTTTATGAAAGTGGAGCTCGAATGGTCTACTTGTAAGGGCTTATTCAGAAGATCAATGCAAGGCGAAGAAAATGTTACCTTGTTTTGTTGATTTTGGCGTCAAAAACGAGAAGCGATGTGGCTAACAAATCCACGTAGCAGAGGAGCGTTCCTACCTGCAATGGCGCTGCCCATGACGGCATCAACTACCAGATATCAACTACCAGCTATTGCAGTGAAAGATTTCTCTATATTACAGTGAAACGGTACGCTACTTTCACCAATGATTGGGCGTGGGCGCCCTGCATTTTTCTGGACACTAATTCTTAACTGACTGCATCTGCACTTCTGAATATGCTTCTCCGGAAAACGGGCTCATAAGGAACTGTAGATGCACGTGAACTAGCAGAAATTCGCTTTAAGAACACCTCAACACATGGAAATCGATACAAGGGCTTTTCTATCTGTGGATTATTTTGTATCTGAGAAGACATACGGTGATGCTCAATACTCCTCGCAACATAGTTTGAAAAACGGTTACATTCAGTGTTAATATGTGCACATTAAAGGTACTTTTGGGGCTGTAAATAAATAAAATATAAAACCTATTCATTCGGGGATACTAAGCAATGTGCTGACATCTACCCCTCTCCCTTGCGGTCTTCAATGTAGATAGAAATCCGCAACTTAGCGCTTCTAGAACGACGTTCACGAGTAGTACCTGCGAAGCACGCCACCCATTTTCCTGCCTCAGTGCTCACTTATCGGTGGTCTCGGCTGCCTGCTGCACCTTTCGTTGTCCCACAGACTCGGCTTTACGACGCCAAAGTCCCCATTCCCTCCTCTTTCGCCACGTACTCGGGCCTGTACTAGCTTCGCACTCTATTTTACATCCACGCCATTCAGTTAATAGTTGAACAAAGGAAGAACTTAGACCCGTGTGAAGTATCTACTACATCGAAGCGTGTTCGGAATGTGTGAAATTAGTAGCGACGCCAACTGAGAGCGAATTGAGTAATCTTTTCTGGGTTTGCGTTAACGCGTCATCTAATAATGGGGTGTAGTAGAGTAATAGAAAATAATGACGACGGTTGTATTTTAATGGCGCGAGGTCAACTGGTGCAAAAAGCGTCAAAAAGAGTTATTAGGTAACAGATGAAAAGGTAAAAAACATAAATAAAATCGGTAAGCAAGAGTAAAATGAGATCAATCAAAAACAATGAGTGTGGCTTGTTTAGAGGGCCAGTTTATGATTATGAATCATATAAAATCGGCTGTAAATATTTATTTTGTGATAAATACTTAGCAAACCACCAAAAAGACATCATGGGTCAGCCAAGAATAACGCTCGGTGGAGTGGGATATGTCGCCTGTTGTGTTAAGCAAAGTGTTTATGTCGTGTTGTGTCAAGTGCCGCACATTGAATTTGAACGTGGATTACGGATAGGGGTCCTCCACACATGCTACGCAAAAGTCGCGAGAAACCAGTGAGCTAGTCTGAGGGTGTTACGTGTGTGTGACCTATCCGTAGTAACCTTGCTAATGTAACTTGTGCGTGTCTGTTGCGTGAGTCAGTTCTGCATCGTCTCCAGTGTGGTTTTACCATGTGTAGTTTGTTTTCGGTTTGTTCACTCCAGACTGCTTGACATCTATTACAAAGGTGTTGTCTGATATGTGGGTTGAGGTCGGTGTATGGTACTGATATATCTACTGTATTCGTAAGTGCTGCAGCCACGGCCATTTCATCTGTGGTCTCATTCCCAGCATTCCCAGAGCGGCCTGGCACCCAACATACCGTCTGTATTAAAAAATAACAGAAAGTTCTAACTACACCCTTTCCTCAGCCTAGGCACCACGACGCCTGTGCACGTCAAGACCAAAATGGACCAAGGATCGAAATGTAAGTGCCACAATATCCTATTTCCCTGTTTTTTATTATCTGCATTGATGTTCTCTTTTGGAGCATTAATTGCAATATCTGCCTAGAACAAATATCTTTGGGCTACGTTCAGCTTCAACTGCCAAGTTGTATTGCAGAACTTATGTTTCCGAGTGTTTCTGAAACGTAGCTTAGGCGTTGCGCTAGTAAACTCAATTGGAAGTTCTGATTATTTGTCATATGTAACTCTTTTTTCGTGAAACGTTAACAAAAACGCGCAGGTATTTCCATTTCTATGCTCATCATGATCGAGATGCAGCATCGATGCAAAAAATCTTTTTGGAGCTTCCCACATTCCATAACTTATTATTATGAGGGCAGGAACATGGCATGGGAACTAAATACGTTCCCGTGGTTTGCTGCGGGCCGCTATTGGTATACCTGCTTTGTATTCCGCGAAATTTTTCCGCCGATTGAAATTTCAAGCAGCCCACAGAAATTCCCCCCAGTACATGACGGCTAGAACTGCAGGTGTAGTTTGTCAGAAATTTACTTCTTATATCAACCTATATTATGAATATGATGTCACATCAGCAGACAAAACTTTCATAGAACCTATATTATATCTCGCTCTAGAAGGATTTTAGAGAGTGCCATAAAAATGCTTGACGATTACAATACCCCCTAATGCGGAATTTGTTCGCAACGCGATCTGCAATCTTTTCGGTCAAGGCGCATAGCGGCTGAGTCTCAGGAAGTGATCGCGTAATCAGCGAACGCGCGGTGGCACGCGCTACCCTGCCGTTATTTCGCAGCACATCGGCGCTACCGAGTTTAAGCATCCCGCGCAAATTTCACGTATTTCGGATGAGCCACGCAACGAGGACGACGACGAAGGATTGATGATTGATTGATTGTGGGGTTTAACGCGCCGACGCAACTCAGGCGATGAGGCGCGCCGTAGTGGAGGGCTCCGGATTAATTTTGACCACCTGGGGATCTTCAACGTGCGCCGAAATCTCGTACACACGGGCGTTTTTGCTTTCCGCCTCCATCAGACAAGCGGCCGCCGCGGCCGGGAATCGAACCCGCGACCTCGTGCTCAGCAGCGCAACGCCTTAGCCACTGAGACACCGCGGCGGGTCAAGGACCCGAAGGACCGAAGGACCGATGAACGTTCCGCACTCAGAACTTGAAAGAACAAGACGCTCGGTTTCATGGATGTCTGGTTTTGTGTTTCCTTTCTCGGGCTCCACCAGACACTGAGGGCGCTTTTCACACGCGTGTCCGGCGTGGGCTCGGCAACTGCCCTCCCCATAACACTTTCGGAAGAGCGCCTCGCGCCGCCTCGGCAAACGGCTGTCCCCTCAAAATTTCGCGATACAGTCCTCCTCCGTTTTCTTTCAGTTCTTTCTTCCCATCGTTCGTTCGGTTACAACGCCGTGGCCATCGCCCCCGTGAAACCACGGTAGCGGCGGCCAAATTGCGGCGCACTAAAAGAATTGGCGCCATTTGCACTAGTGGCACAAAGCTGGCGAAACAGCATATCTGGCAGCCCCTTTCCCTTCATCTGAGATCCGGCTGTTGCACCTCACGTGGATTTCCCAACTTGCCGCTAAAGTTCTCCATGACTGTCAGGCACGGATCGTTTGGCCCGTACAACGTAAGATCTCTTCCAAAGTTGATCGCGTTAGCACGCACCATAACCCGCGGCTACCGGAGTCGCGAAATTGGTCTCTGACGGGCTAGTTGGTCTGACATGATGGAAATAAAATTGCGCTACAAGGACGGGATGACAGAAGAAGATACACCACACAGCCATGGCTCAGAGGTACAGCACTCGCCTCGTGTACGAGAGGCACCGGTTCGAATCCTGGTACCACCAGGCACGCCACCGGTTTCTTTAATGGGTACAGGCGTCCCTGGTCGGATGCGGACCCTTGAAAGGGGAATCCACGCCTGGAAAGCTACATTTACCCTTGCGAGGGGCCCCTAACCCTTGTCAACCTGGCGGGGCCCCGGCTATCATGCCGCGTTGCCGCATTGCAGGGGGTGAAAGAGTCTGATGGCATGTGCTGCCACAGGCGGTTGCGAGTTGAGCGTTCGCCGTGGCTGTAAAAGGCACCATGTGCATTCCTTTGCCTTGGTGGCGCCGGGCACCTACCGGTAAAATAGGTACAAGCGACTCCCCGGCCGGGCGCTCAGCCCTTGTGTGGGACAACAACGCTTGGGAAGTAAACCCGGCTTGAACGGGAAATCGCCCTTATGGAAGGGGCGGCTGCAAAAAAGCAGAAACTTTTTGGGGGGAGAGGGGGATGGGGGGTCTCTGCTTCCCACTTGAGGCCCGAGCGCGGGAAGTGGCGAGAGGAACAGCACGCGAGGGATTATGCCACGAATGCTGGGCAGAGGGTTCTTTGATTTGGAGCTGGGCGACTCAGGGCGCTCCTCACGAGGTGCATGCTTACGGGAGCTCGGTATTTTTCTTGGTGTTTTTTGGAGCTCCTCACGTGGCGCGAGCCGAAGCGCAAGCCTGGACGACGCCGGGCGACACCCTCACGCACGCTCACGTTCGCTATGCTGGGATGAGTTATCTGCATGGTCACGCTTGACGGCGGAACTAAAAGCTTAAAGAGCTCTGTTATGAAGTGAACATGGTGTAATTGATGCGAGTGGAGATGTACACATTTCAGGCATTTAATCCCAGGTCGAGATCCTCTTATCAGTGGCTTAGCAAGAAATATTTTTCGGGTGGCGTTTTCCGCCATTGGTAAGAAAAAATAGAAAAAAGCACCTGCATCCAAACAATGTCGGGGTTATTAAATGCGACTGCATCTCATTCACTCGCCTTGTCCCTCCATACGGCGTTGTTGCTGTCCATCCACACCCCTCCCCCATTTTCCTCTCCGCGCGAGCTGCGCTCTCCGCCGCTCACCCCCTCTCCTCTCCGATAGCGAACACTCTCTCGCGAGGGGCATTGGATTGGGTTGGATTGGATTGGATTTGATTGGATTGGATTGGATTGTGTTGCGTCATAGCCGCGCCACGTTGCGTCATAGCCGCGGTCGTTCCAGCACCGGCGTTCCGATTTCCATCGATGCGTTGAATGGAGCCTAACAATTCTGCTATCGCCCGCGCAACCGTAACAAGCACCGCTGTGATAACAGGAATGCTAGCACCACTGAAGACAAGGCTGCGAAGCGGCGTGAACGTGATGCTGAACGCAAACGATTGAAGCGAGCACCGATTCCGAACTTCGTAAACGTGATACCGAACGCAAACGGTTGAAGCGAGCAAGATGCGTCGCAGCTCCACAGGGTTCCCCTCGCGGGAAGGTGGGCTAATTTCTTTCTGGTTCCTTGTTGTCTTCATTTTCGTTTTTGCATGTTATTATATCGATGCGGTGTGTAAATACACTGGCGGGAAAAAAGCCGAAGGGAGGGAGAATGCGGCGCTCAGGAAATTTTGGTTAGGTGTTCTGACACCGAAACACCCCCCTTGCCTGCGCCCCTGCCTTGTATAGTGGTAAGCGAGTAGAAGCAGCAGGGAAAATTAAACGTCAAACCACGCTTATAAGCGTCTCCCTAAAAGACTAATCGCCTTATCCTGAACGCATTCGCTTTTCTTGTCAGCTTAGCGAGGGCTACCGTATCATAACTCATTCACATATTGATAAATGCGTAAGCTGACTATAGCAGCTTCGTTATCAGATGTAACCTGAGAGAAAAAGCGGCGACCTTCAGTGTTGGTATCGAAGGCTACCGTATCATATCTTATTCACGTATTAGCCCCCCTGTAAACTGACGCTTCCGTCTTCGTTATCAGATATAACGTACGAAAAAGCTGCGACCTTCAGTTTATGGTTGTGTGGTTCTTTTGCAGCGGTCAACTTCAGGTCCGGTCTCAACGTGCGCCAAGTTGTGGCGGACGTGGTGCACGGTGTTCTAGGTATGCTCACGGGAACTGTACATTTCAGTATCTCGCTTACGTCCTTCGCTTTTTCAGCGCGATCTATTCAGACTCGTGAATATAACATGGAGACTTTTCGCTTGATCATCGAGGTAAGGTGCTCAAAAATCACCGGCGGTATCACAGCTGCCTTTACGCTAAAATCTTTTTTTCAGTTATACGACTATCTTCTCTTTTACTGGAGTAGGAGTGAGGAGGATCTGGCTTCCGGACTAGAATGGTTCTCGCTTGCAAAGAAAAGCCTGGACAACAAGGTAAGGTCAAGAAACGGGAGAACGAAGCTTCATTTATATTTTAAAGTCAGGCGTGTTTCCTAAATTTAATCCACTTGTGTCTGAACCTTCCAAGCCTAAAATTTCTAGAGCGTAAAGCGTAAATATTAAGTTCGAAAGTTAACTGCGTTGAATTGAGCAATGTCTTTTACGAAGGAACACTGGATTTTTTGTTGTGTACGTATTCTCTTTGTTATTACTAGAGCCAGCCCCAACGTTCGCCAAAAAAATACGTGATTTGCCATAAAGATCCAGTAATCCATACCCAGCATTCCCGCTCAAAATTCTGACCGTCTTGCTAGGTTCTGACAGGAACCTATCAAGGCGACTTCAGGAAAGTGATATTTGGCATAAAGAAAGAAGTCATCGTGAAGATGAAAACAATAAAACAAGTTTCCAGGATTCTGAATGTTTTTTTTTTGTGTGTAATTCGCTGTCAAGTTTTACTCCCCATGCATTTCTACAAGGTAGTTTCCAGGGCTCAGGAACTTAATCGCGCCACGCGCGAGACTTGAAACTGTGGACAAAGCAAATTTTCACCCCCAATAGTGGCTGCGCAAAAAACTTTACATTTCGCTGAATAACTACGGATTAATCACTGCTAAAAGGATTGCCATGAGCGGGAAAGCTGCACATGGTAACGATTAACTAGTTAAGAAGCGTTTTTTTTTTCTATTCTATAAATAGTGTTCCATGAGTGATCTAAATTTCTGCAGCTTGCTGGGGACAAGAAACGCATCCGAGCATTGCAAGTACACCGCGCCCACCTGCTACACGAAGTGAGTCGCAACTCCACGCATCTTGTTCACGCTTCTTAGCCGAGAGCACGACGCCAGTAGATTTCAGAGTGCCATACCATTTGACAACGTAAGGGGTGTGGATGAACGGCCATTTTGTCTACCGTTGCTGTTATTTTGTTCTGCACTCTGATTCGGTTAGAACCACGAAATAGGGAAAGGAAAATTCATTACAGCCGTCCCATCTCAGCTGTTTCAATGCGAAGAAAAAAATCCGGTTTAGAGCAAAAAGAAGACGCAATTTATCTTATAAAGAACAAAAGAAAAAATTCCGGCGAATGTGGGAAAACAATCCTTCGAATCGTAAGCACCGCATTTAATGATTTGGTACGTTTTATAGTGCGACAGCTAAACTCAAAAACAGTTTTTCCAGCAATCGTGATAGCTTATTTAAATTGCTCGTATTCAGGAGGTCTTGTATTCCCAATGGAAGTTTTAACTGCTTAAACGTTGACCGTTCCACTGAAGTCCGCGGGGCAGTAAACAATTTTTTAGCACCAGCAAATAAGCAGTAATAATTATATCCACTGTTAAATACAGCTTGGCCTCCAATATAGCGAAAGTTTAACCATATTTGAAGTGGAAGGAGAAACTCGGAATGTACTGGTGATATGAACGGCGCCAGCCCAATCCCAGGTATCCCACAAAAGCGGGATGGTGAGCCCCGCAGGGAAGCGCATTGATCTCACACAGTGAATTGGCGATAAGACAATGTAGTTTAAATTCCTTCAACTGCCCGTGAAAATTGTCACCGGCTAGTGTGACTGGTAACCAAAGTTATCCTAAAGAGAGCATTCTGTCAATAACCGCATTAGTTTTGGCTTGGCTTTGGGCTTTAAGGAGTTATAAAGTACGCCCGTGATAGAACTGCGTGATTATTGGTGTTCAGGATCGGGGCCAGCCGGTGTCTGTAACGAAAACGAAACTGTCTCCCTCAACAACTGCGCCACAAAAGGATGTCACCCCTCGCGAGGTCGGTGACTAACGCGGTGTCGAATACGTGCGAACGTCTTATCCGTGACGTCGCATTGGTCCCTATCCTCGACATCAACTCCAGTGTTACAGAAAACACACTCCGTCCGCCATATTGCAGCAGTGGAAACGAAGCTTCGCAAGAGACCTTCCTCCCACAGAAGAAAGGCCGATTCAAGGAGAGGAAAAGGGAGGGCAGTGAGACGTACTGCTTCAAATAATACGCCCGCTCTTCTTTGATAACAGTCGTAGAGGGTGTTGTCCAACTTTTAGCTACCTTTTATTTTGTTAGGCTTGCGTACTTCTCATACTGTTGGTTCCGAAGCTCATGCACTAAAAGGTGTAAGTAAAGCCTCTGTTATGTGCTTAAAAGTGCAGTCCAGAAAGTTGTCTTCCCTAGAGAAGTAAAAATATCCTGGGCCATCTCCACTAACGGGAAAACTGGTGAGGGGTGAAGCATGTAGTGTGTAAGTGTGAGATGCAGTTTCGATGATGCGGTTTCGAATTATTATGCGGTTTCTAAGTTATGATGAAGTGTATAAGACGGTTTCGATGCTCAGCGCTCGCCGTCTTAGGCCTTGGCGCATTGGCGTTTTTGCCCATGGAGGTGAAACTGTTGAGGGGGAGAAGTATACAGTTTTGGTGTGAAAACCTCGTGTCTTAAAAGCACGAAGCATTCTAGCGTGAGGGGTTGGAAAACGAGTCTCCGGGTGTTTTAGTACCGTGACTACATGAGACGACCTCGACAGGATGCGCCGACAGCCCATGCCCCAGCCCCAGCCCCTGGAGACTTATAGGACAGAGAAACGGGAAATTAATGAGGGATTCTCTGGCAAACGAGAGGCTGCATTGCTCTTCGAGGCACGGGCGGGGTGCCTGAGAACCCTGGCATACACATGTAGCTACAGCAGGATGAAACATGTGCACGCTGCGGTAGTGATCGGTAAACTATAGACCATATTGCCAGGGGCAGCACAGAGATACGACACCCGAGGGGTGAGGGGGGAACAGCGCTGGCGGAGGCTTTAGGATTTAGGGCGAGGGGGAACCTCAGCTTCAAGTCCATAGAGGTGACGAAGAGGCGACTGGAGTGGTGGTAGAGGAAAAGTAGGGAAGGGATGGGCATGCAGGTGGAGTAGTTATACGGATGAGAATTTAGAACAGCGAGGGCAGAAAAAAAAAGGGGGGGGCGATTCGTTTAAAACAGGGAAGAAGGGGAGATGGGAGGGAGTAAACAAATCGATTAGGTTAGCTGGGAGAGTAAGCGTAATAAAACACGCAACTAGGTTGCTGACGACCGACACCGCGGTTCGAAGGGACAGCCACTAATGATGATGATGATCATCATCATCAGACAGGTTTTGAGGCTCAAAGACACACCTATGGCATATGCATAACATCTTTCGTGAATTCTACGGTCCACACAAAAACGTTGATTGATTGATTGTAGGGTTTAACGCGCCGACGCAACGCAGGCGATGAGGCGCGCCCGTAGTGGAGGGCTCCGGATTAATTTGACCACCTGGGGATCTTTAACGTGCGCCGAATCTCGTACACACGGGCGTTTTTTGCTTTCCGCCTCCATCAGACAAGCGGCCGCCGCGGCCGGGAATCGAACCCGCGAACCTTGTGCTCAGCAGCGCAACGCCTTAGCCACTGAGGCCCACCGCGGCGGGTACACAAAAACGTCAATGCAAATCACATGCCGTTCCGTTTATTTCCACTTACCTTCTGCTTGTCCTCTCATTTTTATGCTATCATATCCGCATAAAGCGGTGAAGGGGGGATGATCTTAGGGCAGTGCACCAGCCTTGTGGATGCACAAAACCTTCGCTGTAAGCAAACAACTTGGCCAACTTCGCTTCGAACCCAGGGAATCTTGGTCCCGAAAGACGCACGGTACATCATCACTATCGCCAAGCTCCGCGATGCACAAAAAACTGCTTGCGATTGTCGTGACATGTGTTTGTAAGATAAAGGGACATAAATTGCAATAACAAAAAGCTATAATAAAAAAGAGCAAAAATACAGAAACTACAGAAGGTGAGCCTCGAAAGTTGTCTTCATAGGCACTGATACCTTCGTCTGGGAGTTCAAGCGTGGACTTAATAAGAAATACAGTCAAACCCGATTATAGCGAACTGCAATATGCACTTCCATTAGTTCGATATATCAAATAGTTCGATATAGCCGAACCCGCCTATAACGAGCTGATTGTTACGAGTTCGCAATCTGCGGGAGCCCTCCCCGTCCCCAACTCCACCGTCCCCGCATGCAGAAACGAACACAGTAAAGTAGCCATTACCACACCCAAAGTAATCCATCTATTGCAAGTAATAAAGCTACTTTCTGCCCCAATTGAATAGTTTGTAAAAAAAGCGGTGATTTTTGTTTTCACTCTTTCGTTTTGACGGCTTCAACTAGCATAGCATTCTGTACACGAAACATTGTTTGCACAAGTTCGAGTCCGCGTCCTCCAAGATCGAAGAAGCATTGGCGGAGCACATCGACTGCCGAAAGCGCTTCATTATAAGCGTCGGACGGCTCTCACTCGCGACATCATCGGGAATTTTGGCGAGCTCTTCCCACAATTCAATGCTGCTGTCTTGGTACGGACTCGCTGACTGGGCGGGTTCCGTCGTGAGTCCCGTGCGTCGGAAACAGTTACGGAAAGTGTCAGGCGTCACGTCGCTCCGTGCGACGCGCAATGTCTCAGTCGCGGCTCTTGCTCCGTGGTCGCGGTCGATCAATCCACATCTCAATCGCCGCTTCAAGACCATGCATTTCGGCGGCCATTCTAGGCGCACAGAGTTCGATATATCCGATGTGAACTTCGTTATAAGGAATATGTTTCCCGTGTATTTCCGTAACTGAAATATTTTTGTTCGATATATAGCATAATTCGCTCTACCCGGGTTCGTTATAGCCGGGTTTGACTGTAAATACTTCCTGGCAAATATCGTTGCATTGCAAGACACTGCATCTGCTTATGGAAAGCCCGTGGACATTACCATACACAACTATTAAAGTACATCGTACGATGCGCGCTAGCAGAATTTGCCTAATCTTTCTGTGCTAATGTCTTTCTTGCCGATTTTCCGACTATCCTGTGCCCCCCACAAGCAATACTAGTTTCTTTTTAGCCAGAGCCCTAATATTCCATGCACATACCTATAAAGTCCCTCGTATTGTCAATCTGACCTTCAAGCACAGCCAACATCAAGCGAGCGATTTGACCCTCTATATTTGCGGAGAGGGGGACAGGGGGAAATAGTGGGGGCGCGTCACACGAGAAAAGGATACGAAGAGGCGCTGGCTGCATTCAACTTCACCACGCATTCGCGCCTGCAGCACCGACTTGGCCGAGCAACACCTGTATTTTGTCTTGCGGAGCTATCCTGTGCACTTACTGCGTTCTCTCGGGGTGGTTACCACAACCACTACGCAATTTGTATTATTCTCTCCTACCTCGCGATAGCGCAGCATTAGCGCTGTCGCTCGCTTAGTGAGCAAGAGTTCCAAGGTTCAAAACCGAGCGAGTACACTTTTGTGCTTTGGAGCCGAGCTTTTCGCCCTGCGCAAGTACGAAAATTCCAGAAGTTGTCCCAGGTACCACCCTACGCAGATATTCACCTCTTCAGGTTTTTCGTACTTGTTAGGTACTTTATTATTGCGCAAAGCGCGCGCCGATTTAATTAGCTCACTCGACAGGATCATCTTTCAACTATGCAGGTGCACACTGCCCAAAGTAAGTTACGATTTTTTTTCTAGGTTTAAAGAACAACGAGGTCTGTAAAAGCAACTTAACTGTTGCGCAGTAAAGGAACAACATCAACGGCTGTTCGAATTTGGAGCACACTTACATGCTTGCTCGGTGTAAGGTCAATTGCTAGAAAAACAAATTTGCCTTTGTTTTTTTTTTGTTTGTTTGCTTGTGTGTTTGTTTTCTTGTTCGTTTGTTTGGTCGTTTGTTTCTTTGTTTCGCCACACTGCCAAAGTGACCACGTAGGCACGAGCTGCCTCGCTAGACTGCGTCTTGTAGTGCCACTAAACAAATCTAACGCATTTACAGATGCGTCAGCTTGGGCAAGGCATGTGCACATTCACCAGGATGCACCAAGATATAATGGGCGACCTTTTTCGCCTTTCAACGTGCGCCCACAAAGAAGTAAGTACTCACTCCTCCTAATGCGACCTTTGTGCCTTTTACTCTCGTTCTAATAAATCTTAACGATCCAACAATGACACTACGCCATTACATAACCTGTCAGCATACAGATCTTAGTTGCGATTTGCATAATAAGCTGTTTAAACTCACCATAATTAGACCCAGTCTCTTCAAGAGCACAATTCCTAAACTAGTGATGTTGCGACGGGGCGTTTGTGTGCGTGCATAATTAAAACAATGGTTTTTAATTGTGCGCTTTAGGGTAAATTGGTGTGGCGGTGCGCCATCTGAGTACGAGTTAGAAACATTGGTGGGACTACGAACACTTTCCAATCTTTGGAACAAAATAGCTGTACCTAGTTATCACTAAACCAGTTCACTAAATAGCACGGTAATTAAGACTAGCTGACTAGGGACAGTTATGGTACTTTAACTCAATAAAAACGGCCAGACACGTTCAGGAGGACTATTAGTCACCTGTAACTTATCAGAGATTACTTTTTCGTGGATGTCTAAAAGCCGTTTTAGTTGTACCACAATATTAAGGCCACTAACTAAACGCTCATCTGCAGAAAACAAGGATGGCGTCATTATCATTTATGACGGCAGAACTACCACTACATGCTGTCACTGTCATCTAATGGAGGCGCCGCTCCCCTGTAAGACAGTGACAACGAGGGCTAGCGCTAGAATTTGGGCGATTGTGTGATGCATGTCAAATTACAGTGCAAGCAATCAAGACAAGGATAGTAAGTGGAACGATGAAGAAACGCCTTTGTAATACAAGGTGAGAGACCAAGCACCGCGACGTCCCGTGTGATTTGCCGCTGGGAGAAAGACGAAACAGCTCGAGCGAGATCAACCGTCGTGAAGACGGGCACTGATGATGAAAATCTCCAAAGTTCCTAAAGTCTTGTTCGTTCGTTTGTTCTGCAATCCTTTTCTGGATTGCTCGCGCTGTGGTCTAACATGATATTGAGGCTCGGTGAAGATTCCCGAAATCGTTTCTGCCTATTTCCTGACTCCGTTCATAAGCTGCAGAAACGAAATGTAGCGTTTCACAAACTTGCTTTCCAGTATGACTGTCTAGAAGGAATTTACCTGTTTATACACTGACTTTAACCTGTGGTATCACGACTCAACGCTACCTACTTACATACTCAACTGCAGAGAAATATAGGTATTCATTAAGTATGGAAGCTTGTTTGTCTTTAACAACATTACCAAACCCTGGTACTTCAATTAGTTTTACGGGATTGCGTGGACCTTACTACGCAACGAACTGCACATATCAAGTGCCTTTCTTTTGCTGAAAGCCCGCTGTGTGAGCAAGTTAACGCACATTTAAAGAAATTATGGCTTTGATTGCGAACAGCATATCGAACAAACTAGAGAGGCGTAAATTTTTCGGTTCTAGTCGTGCTACTCAGGGGTATCAAATGTTTAAACTTATTCCTGCGCCTTGCTTTGATAGCCCGTTTACACTGGTTACTTGCAGATTTGGACACACGCTCAGAAGCTGCTCGGAAAGTGTCTGGATAGATTTTTTGCCTCGAACTTGCCACTCTTAAAAGGACTGGCAAAGCAAATCAGACCAACGGATGGAGCTATGCCACTCGAAATTTGTCAAGAGGCCCTCTACACGCTACTCATCAACAACCCCAGAACGCTTCTCCTCCTGCGGGATTGGCCCTGCTTGGGTCTCTTGTGGCCAATGCTGGTTGGAGCACCGAATGCAGAACACGCCGTCAATCGCCGAGCTCATTGATGACATTACTGATACGATGCAGGTGTACCACGAGACGATCCAGCTAAAACTAAAGGTAATTGATGTGTGCATGAACCTCAGAAATTTTGTTTAGGGCTTCCTGGATTCCTGGGGGAAGTTTCGCATAGTTTTCCAATATATCTAGGTATATATGCATGAGCTCGACGGGTTAACCCACTGATTCCGTTCCCATTTTTGGCAGATTCGCCATATTAGCTGTAGTAAGGTAGTGCGTATCTGCGTAGAATGAATTCCCGTTCAATAATCCACGGCCAAGCGTTTTGCCTTTGGCCCCAAGCTTTCGCCGGTATCACCGAAGAAGAGAGTCGCAGACGCGGAAGTACACGCTTTTACATTGAAAACGCGGCACACCTGAGAAATTCAATGCACACCTGCGCAAAGGCCTTACAACATCCACTGACGTTTAGAGGCTGTAGCTACACTACTGGTGTTTAATAAAGATATTTTAAAAATGTATTTCATTTTCCAAAAAATGTAACGATGGTTCCGTCGTACTCCTTACCAAAAAATACCGGTGGCGGGACTACATTCCCATACACTTGTCCAAACCGTGGAAAATGTACCTTTGGCCTTCATTGTCTGGGCGCTCAATCGTACCAATCATTTTTTTCTTCTGATTTTTTTTTTCTTTACGCACTTTTTTCAAATTGACAATGACTGAAATAACTCATACTCGATCCAAATACCATTTGAAACTCAAGTCATTCGCTTGAGCCATTTTAATGAGAGCGGTAGAGGGTTTTATTAACTTTCTCCCTTGGAAGTATAAAAAAGTGATAGAAAACCGCCATTTGTTTCACTCTGCAGGTTCCTTCGTCATGTTTAGAAATGGCCCGGAATTTCGCACCTGCCGTTGGTTACGACGACATGGTGGGGGCCGTTGAAGAAGAGGAATCATGCAACGACAGTCTGTATAGGTAAGCAAAAACAAAACTTAATCACATTTAATTACTTATATCAGCTCAACGAGAGATGGAAAGAAAAATTCCAGTGATAATACTTGGAGTTGAGAAAACATCAGCTTGTGTATGGGACAAACTCGGGAGGAAGGCATTCAGTTCAAAGTAAACGACGGAGATGAGGTTGGGAGGGTCGTGTAATAACGATTAAAGGCGACAGCTGTACCAGTCGTTTGACGAAATGGTAACTAGAGTAGACGACGACCGAGAATTCCATGGGGAAATAAACTACAAAAGTTAGGGTAAATAATGAACACGGGGAACACACGATAGAAGTGGAAGAAAATCGTTAGGGGAGGCTTTCGTCCCGAAGTGGGTGCAAACATCTGATGATTATTATGATGACGGTGAACCAGAGATGGACTGGTTCGCACGGTGACATCATAAAAACAAACGCGAAAAAACACGTAGCCCTAGAAGGCGTGTGCAGGACGTACGAGTGCTAAAAATCAACTGGCCTATGTTGGAATACCCACACACGGTGGCTTGATGTGACACAGCGTGCGAGGAGGATTGTTGGCTTTTTAACACGAAAGTGTTTTATTCCCGGATTCACGAAGATTTCACTAACGTCATATCCGTCACTGAAGTGACGCTAATACAACGAAGCAAGCGGCCTGTAAAGGGTGCACCCCTGCACACAGGGCCTTCTTGCGGGGAAGCAACCCTTAGTACTAAAGCATACGTTATAATTATGGTTGTTCGTTTTCGGGTTTAAATTTTAACACGAAAGTGTTTATGCCGGGATACGCCAAGATTTCACTGACGTCATATCCATCACGGAAATGATGCCAGTACACCTTTGCCGAAGTGACCCGTCAAAAGGACGTCGCTCGCCAAGCACGCCCACAAGACAGCCGCCGACATCGCAAATCAATGCTGAGCTGCAGATTTCGCCGCACATTTCACATTTCACTTTCGTGTTTTACGTATTCCTATGACAGAGGAATCAGCCACAGCTTTTTTATTAATTAGCTAGAATTCACGCGGTTTGGTTGCTTATGACTGGGGCATATCTGCATTCTCTGCATTTTTCCTTTTGTTGGGCAGGCGCAATGATGATGTTTTCTTATCTTTCAAATTACAGCCAGTTGGTGTAAGTAAGCACAAAAGTCGCATTAATGTTTTTAGCTCAGCTGACACAAAGATCAAAAGGGAAGGAGATCGAGTTGGTGCCAAACAATTACTGCTGCCGCATCCCGACGTTGGAGGCCGACTTCCCCAGCATATTAAAAGTGCTCGTGACACTACACGAAATGAAAAGGCCGCATGTTGGCCTAATATTCAGTAATGTATCAAAATAAATTATATCTGGGCGGACAATCACTGTCTATATTTGCATGGCTGCTAACACCGTTACCTTTGTGGGTGATTCATACTCCCTCAAGGTACTTTCACGTTGAGCACTTTGTCATGTGCTTTTCCACTTGACGGGTGATGCAGTTCAGATATTGCTCATTGGTTAGTAGAATATTGTCTACGTTTCCTTCATGACAACCCATAGGCGTCCCGTGACATAATTTTAAAACTTAGTAACACAATATTAACAATGCAATAACATAATCAAACACATTATAACAATCTAACAATAATTTATCCGTAGCAATGCTACAAAGCCTTAAAGTAGGGTGTTATGAATTTGAAACATGCATTTGAAAGTGTAGAACATTGCGGTACGTGTAGTAATGGCGCTTGCAGGCACATTACCCCGTATTCTAGCACGACCATGCTCCTCCCATTATTTGTGAGCTCTTCGTGGTTTCTATGTTCTTATCTGCCATATAGGAAGTGAAAATGCTTCACACGTAACAAAATTACATACTGACACTAAAAAATTCCCGCCCCAGACTAAAAATACAATTGACAGGTTATGCTTTAGCGCTTTCTTTAGACGTCTTTGTCTTCCACAGATTTTTTAACCCGGTAATGCCACTGGAGCCATCTTTCGCACATTACATAAGTTAACTAACAGCCTGAATAGCCACTCTACGGTCTTGTAAAGGCACAAAATGTATCGATGTTGCTAGCGATAGTGAAGTATACACAAAATGCTAGAATTGTGCCCTCTTGCTTTCCGCAGTGAGTACGAGACCCTCGTGTGCACCTTAGCCAGCATGGTGGAAAGCGGCGTCACGTAAGTAACTCATGGCGCCAATTCCAAGTCATCCGCAAGCTACTGTGCCTGGCAATATCGATAGTACATTAACATTCCAATTGAAAAAAATCAACACGGCCATGCTTTGTTAGAGCAGGTTGCATGTCTCGTATTTCCTCGGATTCTGTCGCTAATAAATCTGAAGAGAAGGATGCAATGAAAATTTCCAAAACAAAGTCTTTGGGAACCTTTTCTGTTATTTGCTTATATATCGGTTTGCCCGAATCAAGGGGGAGGCCACTGAAAGTCACCCGTTCGCTATTCCTCAAAATGCGTCTTTTGGCCGCTATGATGCGTGGACGCTTTATACAAACAACACAGGATGAATATGATGATGATAGTGATGATGATGATTGGATGATAAGGTGATGATGAATACACAATTTGTAAGCAGGCTTTACAATCCTCGACGTTACTAATCCGTGCACACGTCGGTGCTAAAAACTTCACTTGTGCCTGTCTAAATGACTGGGCCTTTCTTTTTACAGGTACACAAGAAGGTGAAGCTTTTTAGCATTTTGCACATCTTTTTCAAACAAAAACACGGCGA
Organism: Haemaphysalis longicornis; assembly: GCA_013339765.2. NCBI lineage: Eukaryota > Metazoa > Arthropoda > Arachnida > Ixodida > Ixodidae > Haemaphysalis > Haemaphysalis longicornis. The sequence goes on along the minus strand of CM023452.1, from coordinate 114,933,692 downwards.
GAACGGCGAGACGGAACAGCATTCGTTATGTGTTGATTTCCTGCTTATCCTACGCCGTTTTTGCACGCAGTGTTGAACCATTCGCTTTTATTTTTGCGCGGCATTCTCCAAAAGGAACGCGCAATCGTCGAGCAAGCGAGCATTCATGCCCGCCAGATGCTTCATTCTCTATCTTAGCCGTAGAGCCGCAGCTCAAGATGGCGCCAAAAAGATTCTTTGATTGGCTCTCACCTTCCTGACAAGACTGGAAGCCAACCTGAACGCGCTTTCAAAAGATAAGCGGTGGCGAAGTAACGGAGAAATGTAGTGAATAATCATGGAAGTGCTAGTGTACATGTAGGTGATAGTGTCAGCCCTTCAAGAGGTAAGCGGTGCCAATGCGCATGTGGTTGTGCTTGTGCGTGCTTCACGCATCTTTCCATTGGCGTTACTGTTTTTCCCTATGCGAGATGATGCAACATTTTGTAATTAAAAAAGCGTGGTGGTCCGGCAAATTATCACTTATGTAAATTTTCTAAAACTAAGCGTTATTTCCAATAATCAGGGTTTTTTTCAGTCTAACTAGAACGCAACTTTGCAGTGATTCACGCGGTAGAGAATTACTGAGTGTCATTGGGAGCGCCATATCGAAGCAATTCGTAGACGTTGTGCGTACAGAGGAGGACATACATCAGAACGGGCAGTGATGTGATTGTGCTTGTGCGTCAAGCGTTTGTACACGCATAACTTTCCATACAGAGTGTCTCCTTTTACATTCTTCACGTTACTTTGCTCTTACGTTAACCTAGAAACTCCTTCCGCTTTCTTTTGAAGCGAAACCTTTATTAAATTAGTTTGCGTGGCTGCTGTAGTTCATACATGAGCAACGGTTTGTCCCTAGCAACACATAACAGGGAGAATCTGTATTTGTGGCTGTGATGAGGTAGTTGAAAGCGGTGGTGTGTGTGCGTCGGAAAAGGCGTCGACGACGAGAAAATTGGTTAAGATCGCATGGCAGACCGTGGGCAATCGCCCTCTGTGGGTATGTGCCCGCTAGGTGTCACCTCAAGGAAACCGGCAAAGTAGCCCGAATGAAAAAAAATGAAGGGGAAGAAGAAGAGGAAGCGGAATCGTGAATGGGGACGAAGGAGGAGCATGAATTCGGAAGATCAAGTCTTCGGAGGGCTGTCGGCAATATGGGGCGGCCATAGTCTCCCGATGCTGTCGTAGAAGACGTGCGGAAACCCAGCAAGGCTGCGTCGACGACCGCGCCTTCATTCGCCGACATCGACTATGCGACGTGGTGTTCGCCGTGAAGAGCTACGGACAGCAGTCGCATCGAGGACATTTGATCGGCTCTTCATTAGGTGCGCCACAGCACGTGAGATGGTTCTTCTATTACCAGTTTCTTTGTGAACTGCACTCGGACGTGTTAGTTTATTTCTACTTCTGCCCCACTTCGTGTGGTTAGGATTGACTTGAGTATCGCATTGTGCTTGTAATTTAAACGTCCTACGTGTTAACTCGTCCAGATAAATGTTTATGTCGGTCATCATAGAGTTCTTCAAGCGCCTGTCTCATTTCTGCGACGAAAATTCCGAGTTCTTGCCGCCAGTACTACCACCGTGGCCAAATTCGGCTTTTACTAAACCCTCAATACGTAGTAAACCCGGTGATATATTTATGTCGTTATTACGGTGCATGTAAACGTGAGGCTTATATTCCTGGCTGATACCAAATTATAATGTACCATTTTTCTACTGGCACACGCGGGCATCAGTAGGTGTTGTTGAGAATAGGTGAAAACTTTTCTTCCCATCTGCCTTCCCTTTTGTGTGAAGAATTGATATAAAAAAATGTGGGCACGTCAGCCTTAGATTTTAGTTGCTCTAAAATCTCGGCAACCCAAAAGTTGCCCAATGCCCCATCTCACGTTTCGATCAAGTTGACCAGCTCCACAAAACTCTTTTCATGATTTCTGACATCAGAAAAACTAGATAGAAAGTTAGGTTGGACGGGGATTCAACTTTCAACATTTTTGTCATTTCTGGTTGCTGCAAAAAATCTTAGCATTGAATATCTTGGATTTTTCGCTATGGGCTAGCATGTTCCCCATAACCCGTAGATATCAGAACGAGGCATATCATTTGCACCCTTTAAAGTTCTTTCAAAGCATTACAATATTTGAAAACTGACGTTACCAAGAGATGGTTCCTCAAAGTGGTTATTTGTTGTCACCAGCATCATAATCACCGTGATTATCACTCCAAATTCATTTGAATAGCAAGGGCCTCTCGCCTATATGTCACCACAGCTCCTGTTTCACCCTACCCTAGTTGAGTTGAGCAATCGTTAATGGTGTTCATGGTAGTGCTCGTCGCCTTGACATATAACAACGTTGGCAGTGGTTGATAATATCTTGCTGTAGTGTTTTTCTCCTTAGTTTTGGTCATTTCGGTACTCTGCATGATTAAATATGAAAAGCGCTCTTCTTGTATGAGGAACTGTGCAAGTAATTTGCACTGCTTCGTTGATGCATACTAACCATTGCCTGCTTAACCGACTAACCAGAAGTTCCACGTGCACTTTAGTTGTTCATGGTATTATAATGAGGCATGGCACGGCAGTTTTCTGTTGCTGTCGCTGCTCTTTGAAAAGCATGAGCAATTGTCGCTCGCAGGGACCGCCAGCACGGCCACTTGGCTGTGGTAATGATCAAGCTCCTCATCCGTAACGACGTGACTCTTCCCGTGCCGGGGCTGCACGTGCTACTTTTTTACTTACTGGACGGCATGCCACGAACATGCAAGGTGAGGGTTAGAAACATTCGCACGACCAGCGCATATGGCAGCTGGATAACCTGTCTGAAAGAATAAATTTGTGCAAGAATAAATGGTCAATGCCTTTTTCTGTGAAATTTGTAATCAGGTGATGCGGTCACATAAGCAAGCTTCACATGATGCCAACGCGTGCATACGTACAAACGTTTGAAGGTTTGCATATTTCCTGTCAATTCTTACGAGCGCATTAGTCCGCGAACATGCGTCAGTAGGCGAACATGCGTCCGTAGGCAGGTTTAAGATTTTGAATGTCTACGCACTTGCACGCAAAAATGGCGCTTCATGCTTGAGGGGGGAAAATCACCGGCTACTCTACACCTCAATCTCAATCATATCAAAATGACCTAAAACTAAAGCGGGTACTCGTGTCTTGTGAGAACCGTAGAGCGAAGATCCCTTGGTCAGAACTCTTGGTCACCGATGTGACCATGCGGTCAGGCCTACATTTCTTTCAAGCAGAGTAGAGACGGCAACTTGTGTCTGCGAGTCGGACAGCCCGGTAGACATAATGTTCTCTTAGTTAAGGCTCAGCCGTGCCTTCTGACGCCACAAAAAAAAACATCCCAGTTCCGTCACATTTCCCACCAATAGCTACTTTCTAAACATTGTCGCCAGTTTCTCGTGCATGGTGATTGTGTGAGGAACTAAAATGGTACGAATACAACCACTGCGTCCACCACTTTTCCGCAGGTTGCCGTCCAGGGTGTGGGCATGGTACTGAGGCAGCAGAAGCAGAAACACTTCAAAGAGGAGGTTGACACTCCATACAAGAACTCGCTGGAGCTCAGCCCGACACTCGCTACCCTTGTGGACCGAACGGGAGGCCTGCGGCCGGTCAGCCTGTGGCTCCAGTACAACAGCGCCTGCCTTCCGCTGACCAAAGCGAAGTGGAACAAGTACCGTGCTGTCCACCAGACGCACGTTGGTTTCAACCAAATGTCCTCAAATACCGTCCTTGTTTATGCGCCCGAAAACCGGCAGCCTACACTCGTCCGCAACGCCCAGGACTTCAACCTGGTGAGGTGATTAAGTGCCTGTCCACTCTTCGCCATTGAATCCCTCAGTCGCTTAGGTGTAGCTTGTGGAGCGTATGTATAACAATAGTGATCGTGCATGAGATATAATTGCTAGATAATGATAACGAACATTGCTGTTGAGGGCGGGATTCTGTGTGTTTTTCTTGGTCTTCAGGGCATATAACAGGCTTTGCTGTCTTATGCGTGAGAGATATATTCTTTCGGGATAATTTAGACAGTGAATCTGATACTATACAGAAAGGGACGTGGAGGCACTGAAGAACAGGGGCAAAGCAATAAGTATACCTTTGTCAGTGAGGCAGCTCCCAGTTGATTGATTCGATTGATTGAGCCCGTCCTCTGCTTACAACGGCGGTATCGGGGAATGTCGAAGATTTTGAGGCGGCCTAAAAGGGTTGCAGCATCGAACACTAGAAAAATTTATTTCACAATCGCATTTTCCAAACGAGAAGTTATGGGTAGAATGGGACTATTTGGACAAACATTTGCGCTACCATAACCAGCATATACCGCGCTGGTACTAATGGCGACCTTAGCACGGAGAGGACTAAGAGGGCTATACTATGACTCTCGAGGACGGCTATAAGGACGGTGCCACGCTGTTCGTGGTAAACGTAAGTGTCATGATGTTTTTTTAAAAAAAAACCAAAGCCCCTTTCTTAAGAAAATGATGATTAACACACAAATCTTTCTCCCATGCAACCTGAGTCAAAGTCAACGCTCAAAATCCAGACTGCTTCGACCTTGAGGGAATAGCGCGATCGGACAGACGTCGGCTAATAACGTGAGGGACCCGGTTCGATTCCGACTACGCGAAGCGTTTTTCTTGAGGCGTTTGTTGTGTATGTCAGCTTTCTTGTAGTGTCTTTTGGCGTATCGGTAGATTGTTTAAGTGACAGGACGCTTCGAGTTAGAAACGTGATGGACACTATGCTTTTTCGCACTCCGTGTTGATTTTGCTTTTTTACTCGCCGTGCTTGCTTGCTGTGCGCTAACAAACGGCTTGGGGAACTCAACCCGCAGCCTATGTGAGGGGCTCGGTTAAACCTCTGTGCAAACGCTTTGCAAACATGAGAACAAACAGTGAAGGCGAATGGCCCGCAACTACGGATTCCTTAAGGGAGCCATGAAAACAAAATACAAGTTGGGTTTATTAGAAAGACTTGCGTAGTCCGATAACAATGATACCAATAGCATCACAATCTTCGAACAAATAACGAAGATATTAAAGAAAACGTGTGAAGCAGTCCCCCCCCCCCCAGTTTCCCGCAACTTTGCTATGAAGTCACAGAACCTTGTTTGTGCGATTAGCGGCCGCCTAACTGACCTGTCGCGACGACACATGACTGGACGTCTGTAATGGGGTCTCTAGGTCTATTTGACCGCATCAATTGAATGCTAATGTGCAGTTAACGCACTGAAAATTGTTTTATTGTTGGCCCGTATGACGTCGTTTCTTGCTCCTAACACATCACTGTGGCGCAAAATTTGAAAGTTTTTAAATACTTTTTGCTTTTTTTTCGTTAAAAAACATTTGTGTGCCTGTAATGGAGCTTAGTGAGATACTGAATCCTAGTTCTTTCAAATTAAACGAAGTTGTATTTTCTCTTCATGGCTCCTTTAATCACTGCATTCAAGAAATTTGGGGTTCCTTTTAATCGGCTAGTGCTGCATGTAGTTAAGTGGTCTAGTGCTACGTTGTCGCTAGTCATCGCTATTTTAGTGTAGACTGGTAAATCAGCCTCAAGTTAATATTCTGCCGTCACGGGAGGCGGCAAAGCGTAGGGCTACCACGTGCATTGCAAACCAACGGCGGCCCAAGGGTGGCGAGTAGACACGAGTAGTGTCTTTGATGTCAACTCGCAAGTTATGTTAATCAGAAATATATGAAGCACTTTCAGCACACTCGACCAATGTCAAAGGGTGCAGGAAAAATAGCTTGACACCGAGCTTAACTTTGATGTTGGTGACTGCTGAAGATTCATTACATGGTAGTGCGAATTTTAAAAATTTGCCCCAATAGGGATTAACATAGGACTAGCCTGAGTTGAATTAACTCGTCAGGGACCGACATAAAAAACTTCGCTACTCACTCTTAGTTACCTCTTCACGCGTCTTACTGTGATTTAAATAGAGCAGGTCACTCCGGGATTCAACAAACATTCGTTTTACCCGAAATATTTTCTTCCGCATTTATTTTCAGTCGGAGCAAGCCATCTACCGAACCTTCAAATCTCAAGGGTTTGTAAAAGATCTGTCTGCGTGCGCGTGTTCTACTGAACGAAGCTTTGACTTCGACTGGTTTTATTTGTTCAAGGTACGTCTCGGTCTACCTTTTTGTCCCGCACTCAGCACCGGTGGAATCGGCAATCATTGGCCAAGGCCACGTTCTCAAAGCCGTTCTTAATGAGAAATACGCAAAACTATTGCGCAGACTTCTCTCTGTGGGTAGCTGGGGAACTAGTTCATAACAGTACTCTTTTATTTATGCTTCTGTAACCACCCTCCCCTTGCACATTGGCCCTGAGGTTACCCCACAAAAGCATTCGCCGAATCTGTGTCACCTATGTCCGCTGGGCTCAAAATACAGTTTTACACTTGAATTGAAAGGCTTTATTTGCAGTTTTAATGAAAAAAAACGGCCAGCAAGCAGGCTGCGCAGAAGAAAGTGCTCGTACATGTGACCAGGTTGTCTGCGGTGCAGTTCGTCATTACAAATCCTAGGCTAAACAGTCATTTTAGAACGCTTACTTGTTGACAAAGACTACATTAAGATTTTATTGCCCGCAATGATTGTTGAGTAGTAAAGCACGCAGCGATGAAATTTAAAGTGTACTTCGGCCACTGATATTTTGCACCTGTGCGAGACCGCACACAAGCCAGACCGCGAGCGCACCAGATACCGTCTTCACTGCAACGGCCAACACAGCGAGTTTGATTTCCTGTTACGACTGCTTTATACAAAGTAAAACGAACATGCACACCATGTTTGTGGCACGTAGAGTCCACGTTAGGCGAGTGGTTTTAGGCGGTGCATTATTATTCCAGGCGTCAAATGTTCACACGCGATTCCTCGTCAAGTAATTTTTCATAAATGATCAAGCAAACCCTGCGTAGTCATTTGGGAGCTTGCTTTATGTGCAACTATATCCATACATTTCATCGTTTGCTTTCTAGTTTTTTTCTCTTCAGTTCTGACTGAAACGAGTGCATGGAGGAAAAAAATCAAAGCCCTTTATTAAATTAATAAAAGATGGTTCGAAACACGAAGCTTTCTCCGAGCAGCCAGAGTAAAAAAAATTCCAAATCCAACACTGCTTCGACCTCGTCGGAATGGCACAATCGTATAGAATTCAGCTTCGTATCCTGAGGAACCGAGTTTCGATTCCGATCACGGGAAGCGTTTTTTAACAGCAGAGCTGTTATGCTTGAGCTTGGTGCAGTGGCGTTCGCAAAAAATACCAATAAAAACTACCCAGTGCACAGTGAACATGCGTCTCATGAGGAGCGCCCGGTGTCGTCAATGCTCGCGCGTGGACTTGAGCCACGTGAGGAGCTCAAAAAACAAAAAAAAAACGACCGCACGTGAGCGTACGCCTCATGAGGGGCGCGTCGCGTCGGATAGCTCCACCATCAAGAACGCTCTGCCCAGAGTTCGTGACGAGATCCCTCGCGTGCTTTTCTCGTCGCCAGTTCACGTGCATTCCCGCCTGATGTGGTAAGCTCAAAAGAGCTCGCGCAACAGACCCCGAGTTCGCGAAGCCGGTTGCTGCCGGTTCTAGTGCGTGCTAACGCGGTCCACTTAGGGAGAGATGTGAAAGCCTGCTTACGAAACGTCCCGTGCCAGCAAATGATGGAAAATTTCAGCGGCAAGATCGGGAATCCATGTGAGGTGCAACAGCCTGGTCCCCGATGAAGGAAGAGTGGCCGACTGCTCTGCTGTCTCTCCAGCCTTGCACCACTAGTGGAAACTGCGCCATTTTTTTCTTGAGTTTCTGATGTTCCTTTGTAGAAACCCATTGGGTAGGTTGGCTTTCCTGCAGTGCGGTCTAGGCGTAACATTTGTAATTTTGGACTTCGACTTTGGGCTTTGTAGGCATTGGCTTTCGACCAAAGAACGCTTCGTGTTTCAGCCATCTTTCACATCACCCACGATCATCATGATCGTCCAAGTCCTTTCTTGCAGTGTGTTTTGTGGCGACATGGCCATCATTCAGGCATAGAAAGCTTACACTTTAAAAGGAAAGATATATAGATCAATAACATCGTAAGAGTAGTCATCACCATCGTCGCTGTCATTGTCCGTTTACCTAAGAACTCTGCATCAGGACAGCTTCTCGCTAATTTCTAACCATTCCTGTTGCCGTTGCCCGAGTCCATTCTTCGCTAAAGTCTTACAAGTCAGAGCCATCTCATATGAGAACGTAAAATCTTCGATATAACTCAAAGGAAGGGCTTCGCTTTTTGAGGCTATAACAAGATGCGTCAGAACAAATCGCTTTGCAGGGAGGTATACTTAAAACGATGGGGCATGTGTGGTCTGGAGAAAACAGACAGATAACGCATTTTGGCAATACACACCTTCCCGAGGCCATAGGGTTTAAACGTGCGCAGTATAAGGAGCAGTAGTGGCGACTATAAGAAATGTTGGAATCTTGATGCGGGTGTATCATAAAAGACTTGCGAAGAGCATTCACCCCCTGTTACGAACAAAATGTAGTGTGAACCCGGAGCTATTAGCAGAACTAAAATTAAGATACAAGAACAAAAATGTGCATCAGCTTTCACGGTGAGATGACACGTCATCCCCTCGATGCAATGGGTATATCGTAAACAATAAATCAACGGACCACAACGCGCTGCCAATGCGGGCTTTTCATGTGCGAACTGCTGATATTTTAGGCGCAAGATGTGCGTTCGGTACCGCCTCATATTTTCTTTATTTTGCCAAGAAGTGCGACCAAACCAACAAGAGCGAAATTCTGAGTTGTTTCGGTGTCAAAAACATCATTGCTTGAAATGTGACGAAGCTGCCCTGGAAAGGCTTTTACCTGCGCCACTACGCAGAAGCCAATGCAGCGCCTTGCATCTCTTGCATCACCTCCGTTTCCTCTGCCTTCAGGCAACCAGGGCTTGCTCTAAATGGCCATTTGAAACGAATACAAAATGTGCAAAGCTGAGAATTCTGCCCCAGATCAAATACGCCGAAGCGGCATCCGCCGTCGGCCACAGAATAGTTCCCGAGATATGCTTACTTGGGAGTGTAGGCATACTGCTAACTTACGAATGAGGGCAGATCTTTCAAAGGAATACCCTTGTTTACGCCTCATGGCCCCTCGCAGCAGCCTGCGTTACTAAAAGCGGAACTATTGCATGCGCAGCCTTTTTATTAGTCTGCTGTTGCTCTTGAGTCACGCAGGGGTGGGAGCAGGTTCCCAGACCCGATGATGGAGGATGCAGTGGTCTCGCAGCCGACACCTTCGTGAAAATCGGTTCCAGGACTCACTGATAGAGGGCGCAGGGGTCTCGCAAAGATAGGTTCCTCTCCTTCCCACTATGGGAGGGAGCTTCCCGCAGCTGACGTTTACCGGCCAACTAGAATTTGCACGGCGACGGCGCTCCCATCCTCGGGTGAGCGCCCGTTCTCGTTCAGGCCGACACCAGAGAACCGCAGCTCCGGTGTTCCAGCTGATTGCACACTGGGTGAAACTGGGTTTTCTTGCGTACCTCACGACCAAATCACCCTCATAATTTACAGATTCGAAGCGGTACCACACCCGAGTCCACACGATGACGTCTCTACAGTCGAGCGGTCCTAAAATAAAGCAGCACGTGCACTCCACTTGTATAGCTACCCTGCATTTGACTACCGTCAGTGTATTTGCACAATGGTATTTGTTGGGTGAACAAACTCCGAAATACTGTTACAGTTAGGACACGCATTTCAAGGGAGGTATCATAAAGCTTAGGCTCGTTGAGCTTAAAGGGGGCCTCTTTCTTACGGCAGGACCTCTATTGCAGGGAATCTTCCGAAATTTCGGCCCTGCCTTTCTGCCGGAATTCAAGACAGTGATCCGTATGAATATCGCCGACGGCCAGGCAAAGCACCAGCGGGGCGCCCTTGAGATGCTTGCGGGCATTTTGCGCGGTAGCAAGCACTGGAGCTTTGAAATGGTGAGCTAGCTGATTTTCAGGCGCTGTTAACCTGGAAGATATGTTTATATGGGGCGGGTAATCTTTATGGAAGCATTTCGAATGTGTGGTGCAATTTCTAAGGGGTAAGAACATGTCTTTTATAAGCACTAGCCTTACTTGGGCTAGGTAAACACAAAAATTAAGTATGTCGATCTGTCTGTCTGCCCATCCGTCCGTCCTTCGTCTGTAGTTGTGTCTGTGTGCCTGCCTAGCTGTTATCCGAATTAGCAGAATTAACCCGGTACACCCATGGGTCACCCTTGGATCACGAGCCCGATGGACGCATGACGCAACCTGTTTTAGGGAGCTTAATAGGGAGATAGATATATATAAAGAAATCGAGATAGGCAGAGAGAAAGAGGGAGAGATAACACTTCTTTTGTCCAGTTGTTTGAGAGGAAGACTAGTACTTCTCCCCAATCGGCGGCCAGCAACCCGCGTACCCTGGCAGCGTTTCCAACCAACTGGACTGCTCAGAGTGGGTCTTCTTGGAAGGAGCTGAACAGAATGGTCTCGGGAAGGGCAAAGAGAGAGGAAGAGTACGGGGAGAGGAGTGCAGGGTGAGGCGAGTGTGGAAGGCAGGATAATGGTGAGGGGTTACGGGACATTGGCAATGGGTTAAAAGCACGATAGCGGGAAAAATGCCTAGTTAGGAGTTGTCCATCAGTGGACCGGAAGCAGAGCTAGGGAGGCAAACGGGGAAATGGTAAACTGTTTGAGAAGAGATATAAACTAGTTCAAAGATTCGGGTGAAATAATCTTAGTTGGAGATATGAATGCCCAAATAGAATATTTGGATGGATACACAGATCACGATGGTTCTCTAGTGATAGATCTATGTCAGGAAAACTGGCTTGTAATAGTAAACACAGAAAACAAGTGTGACGGACATATAACGTGGGAAAGCGGAAACAGACACTCCAGCATAGGCTATAGTCCAGTCTCCGAGACAGTATACGAAAGGTTGCGGGAAATGAGGATAGATGAAAACGGAACAGACATCTTAGGAAGCGACCACAAGCGGCTTACCTTGCACTTTTTACGTGCAACCCGGACAGATTTAGAAATTGGTACAACCGGAGGAACTAATTTGAACAATGAACAGTTAAAATCATCACTGATATGATGGAAGACGAAATCAATAAGTACCCATACAAAAATTGAAATTATGAAGAAATGATCGCGTTCATAAAGCATAAGATCAATGACGCCAAGTAACGAAACCAATGGAAAGGGAAGAGAAGGTCGAGAAGCTTGTGGAATCAGGAAAAAAAAAAAGCAGCAAAGGTGCAGAAAAAAAGAACTGGTATGGAACAGAGGTATAGTGAAGGAAAAATGGGTAGCTACAGGGGAAAAAAACTAAACTGCCGGAAACGGTGCAAGCAAAGGTCAAGAAAAAAGCAAACAATGGATGGCCGTAATACGAAAGAAGGAAAAAAAATTGCACCCAAGAAGTTTTGCAACCTTGTAAAATCACTCAGCTCAAAAAACGATATCAATCAACGATTCTTGTTTGAGGAGGAGGGCAAACATTTTGAAGGAGAGCCGGCGTTGGCGCATATTTATCAAGTGATTACTGAGAAGTTTTGGGGAAACCGAGCTAGGAAAGCCAGCACCGATAACATCAGGGCCGCAAAAGACTGCGGCACTGCCGAAGGCTCAGAGGTACAGCACTCGCCTCGTATGCGGGAGGTACTGGGTGCGAATCCTGGTACCGCCGGGCACCCACCGGTTTTTTTAATGGGTACAGGCGTCCCCGGTCGATTGCGGACCCTTGAAAGGGGAATCCACGCCTGGAAAGCTGCCTTTACCCTTGCGAGGGGCCCCTGACCCTTGTCCATCTGGCGGGGCCCCCGGTCATCATGCCGCGTTGCGCCATTGCCGGGGGTGAAAGAGTCTGGCGGCATGTCCTGAGTGCGAGTTGAGTCCACGTGGCTGTGGGAGGCACCATGTGCATTCGTGTGCCTTGGTGGCGCCGGGCACCTACCGGTAAAATAGGTACAAGCGACTCCCCGGCCTGGCGCTCGGCCCTTGTGTGGGACTACAACGCTTGGGAAGTTCACCCGGCTTGCACGGGAAATCACCCCTATGGAAAGGGGCGGCTGCAAAAACGCAGGAACTTTTTTTTAAGTTTGAGCAACCTTGATTGTAAAAAAGCAGAGCGAAAGGTTCCCCCCAAACCGCAGCGGGCCCGGACAGAATAGCAATGCAGCTCATAAACCTGCTTGGACTAAAAAGTAAGGCATCGTTTATGAAAGCAATAGATAAGGTGATACAAACCAAGCAAATACCAGAGGATTGGCTAGAAAGTAGGATGAATTTAATATAAAAAGCAGAGTCAACAAATACAGTATTGATTTATACAGGCCACTCACAGTAACGTCAGGGGTGTATAGATTCGTACTGCAGGCGATAAAATCTGAAATTCAACCATGGATGTAAGAAAATGAAATCCTTGGGCAACTTCAGAATGGGTTTAGACAATACAGGCGTTTAGATACGCAATGCATTTCAATTGCGAAAGTTCAGAATAGGCCATTATGGATTACGTTGTTTGACATTAAAGGGGCATATGACAACGTAAACAGAGAACTGCTGAGGAGTTCTGAAACTTTACGGCTTAGAAGTCAAATTAATACGGTTCCTTATAGCGATCTATAAAGACAACAGAGTGTACCTGGCATGGAAAGGGCAGAAATGCGCACAGCAGGTCAACACCCATCGAGGACTGAAACAGGGATGCCCTTCGAGCCCAATATTGTTTATGTTTGTTTTAAGTGCATGGTTCGAAAAGAAACTAGAAAGAAGTCAATTGTTGTTCAACCGAACGCATATCTTATCTGGCAAGGCGAAGTGGTAGAACAGCGTATCCTTGGAATGTTATACCCAGACATTGTTCTTTTAGCTGATAACCTGAGCTATATGCAAGGGCTCATAAATATTGCTGGTGAGGAAGCCACGGACCTCGGGTTAAATTTTAGCACTGGAAAGTCCGGAATAATGGTTTTCAGCGACACTTCCACTAACGAAGTGTCAATCCAGCCTGGAGAATTACCCAGAGTGAAGGAATATAAATATTTGGGAGTGTGGATAAACGAAGGGGACAACTACTTAAGAATTCACGAGGAGCAACTTAAAAATAAAGAAAAGCAAAACACATATATAATGAAGCGTAGAGTTCTGTGGGGTATAATAAATATGAAGTAGTGAGAGGAATGCAGAAACAAGTAATAGTTCCTGGCTTCGCATTTGCGAATGAGGTACTCTGCTTTCAATCAGACGCTCTAGCATGCCTTGAAGTGAGCCAGAGAACGACAGGCCGTTTGGGCTTAGGAGCAAATGGCAAAGCAACTAACGAAGCAGTGCAGGGAGATATGGACTGAGGGTCGTTTGATGTTCGAGAAGCTCAGAGTAAAATGTTTTGAGAGGAGGTTGAGAGCAATAGATCAACGTAGGTAGACAGCTAAAGTTTTTTAGGAACCTACACATGAAAAGTGTGGACACCCAGTGGCTAAGAAATACCAGAAGACTAACGATGAAATACGGAAGGAATAGTGGACAATCAAAGAGAGCCAAGGAAACCAAAAAAGAAGCAAGGCAGATAAAAACGAATAAATGGAGAGAAAGAATGGAAGCTAACACGTTGTTAGAGATATACAGGGCCCAGAAATTAGGCATCAGAAAGGAAAATTCTATAATTCCAAGAGCAGTGCTTCGCATTTTGAGGCTAGAGCAGGATGCTTGCAAAGTAAGAGCTTTGTGGGAAAGTAGATACAAAATGAGAGGGCATCCGTAGTCTGCGGGAACGAAACCAAAACTATGCGGCACATAGTGTTGAAATTCGAGTTCAATTCATTCAATCTACATGAGGGAAATATTCTACTTCCCGAAGCCCTAGTATTTAAAGGCAGCATAGAGGGAGGCAACTTCAAGGCGAGGCGACGAAAATAAGATTAGAATGCTGGTGGACGAAAAGCAGAGGGGAATGTTACCTAGGATGGCTACCACT
>CM023452.1:114824632-114914632 GCA_013339765.2 Haemaphysalis longicornis | reverse complement strand
CATCATGTTGAAATAAAATGTGTGTCATAGCCAGAGACTTCCTCGGATAGACACGTGGAATGACAATTCGAGAGACAAACAGTGTCTATGCAAACTGCTCTAAAGAGCTTCGCATCAGATTGAAACTATGCAAATGTTTCGACAGAAAATCCCCTGGTCAACATTTGATTCTTAGTGTGCACGTATACTTTTGCGCACTGCATTTGACATTGCGTTGTTTATACAGCCAGAGGTCTACTCAGACGAGGTCCTTCTGATTGCAGCTTTCTACGGCGAATTTTCGCCTACGACGTCCGTATGTCGATGTTCGAGGACGCGTTGATGCTGGTTCCTCGGACGTCAAGCTTCGTGAAGCATCTGCTTCTGCCTCGGTTGGCGCCGCTGGCTGAAGCGCCCAGCGAGAAGCCCCCGCAGACACCCGATCACCAAAAACAGCTAGCATCGGGAAAGGGCCGTGCGACGTCTGCCAACAGAGCGGCTGCCAATGTGCTCAAGACCGGTGTGTGCATTGAAAATTCTGTCCCACGTACAATTGATCAATCTATTCCTAGGAAACAGTGCATAAAAGGTGTGCGCAGTGCAGTCATGTGTTTATTATTAGTCTTTTTTTTAGTCTGCGTACTGACTTCCACTCGATGCAGACTTCTTGTCACCTGTACTTTTTCGCTACACGCCAATACTCCATGTTATGCTGCTTAATAAACAGTTGCTATTCAGGAACCCAATTTTTGAAGGCATTGCACAGTACTTACTCCTGTTTTATCATAATCGGATATTTGGCTACTAAAATCGCAATAACAGTTACTCTCAGGTATATCAACTACGTTCAGAGGGCGGAACAAGGGACATGTCCACACATTAGGCAGAGGACGTTTAGTGGGCAAGGGCAAGCAAGCCCGCTTTAACTGTTGAAACAGTATTGGGGGAACCGCAGGATGCCTTCATTATTAAGCCTATTGTGGGCTTTGTACCAATTCTTGGAATAGAATCGAACTAAAATGCCCGCAAAAGCGCTCGTTAGCTCACCATATTCCACATATTCACCTTTGTTAAGTAATGTAGAAGTGTACAAGCGCCCAAACATGTAACCCATCTGCAGAACGTTAATCTCCTTACCAGCCTTCAATTTCGTCCATATGACTAAAGCACCCTCCCATTTATAATATCTCATTTTTATGCACTTGCAGATTGTATGATATCATGTTCCAACATTGCAGCAAACTTATACTTTTGTTTTCAATTGAAAGCGCAAACTTACGCATATGTGGAAACGACTGCCATTTCGTCACAACGACTGAAAGATTTAGGCATCGCCATCAATGTCGTAAGCGTTCTCTAGTTTTCTGATGACGTAGGTCGCACAGTGACTACAATGTTTGGTTGTGCTAGTGTTCCTTCTAAAATACAATTGACACAACTGAGCAGACATGTTTCGATATAAAAATGTACTCAACTATGCCAAGTGCTAAGGGAATCTAGATTTTGTACACCGGTAAATAATAAAATACTTATATGCAGCTATATTGCGAGTGCTCTAAAATTATGATTTCTTAAATAACATAGGCATGCTATGTAGATACCGAACATAGAAGACTCACGATTGCAACTTACGATTGGCGACTCTGCTAAGATAGTTTGGTTATTGATTCGAAGTGCTATATTGGCCTTCATTTTTATTGATTTTTAACAACCAATGTTTTGAGTACCATTAGCAAGCTAAAGCATTTTGGAATATGCGAAAAGCCTCTTCCGTTTACTACGGCCATATCAGTACGACAGAATTGGCAAACGCATTGTAAACTACTTTTGGCCACCTCAGGAACGTATACTAGGCTTTGTTTTTGTGGCTTATATTAATGTGATAATAAACAGATACAGTATTAAAAAAATAATATATGTAATGGCGATGTTTTCAGCATCGATGCTTCAGATGATTACCCTTTGGGAAAGTCTAATGAAGCTCTAACAAAATAATGGACATGGTTTAGGATGAATAAACCTCGTCTAGACTTCAGCCCTCCAGTCGAAGCGCTAGTATATCCTTGTGTTTTCTGAAGGTGTCAGAATCAGAACACAAATAGAAAAAACAAAAACAAAATAAAGATATATATATATAAATATATATATATATATATATATAATATATATATATATATATATATATATATATATATATATATATATA
Organism: Haemaphysalis longicornis; assembly: GCA_013339765.2. NCBI lineage: Eukaryota > Metazoa > Arthropoda > Arachnida > Ixodida > Ixodidae > Haemaphysalis > Haemaphysalis longicornis. The sequence continues at coordinate 114,912,447 of CM023452.1, read as the reverse complement.
TATATATTGTCCTTAGTCGCATAAGTGATCGCACCCCTTAAGTTTGCCGTCAAAGTTTTTTTTTCTTTACTTTCCCCATTTCCCGCGCAGTGAACCCACCCTGAACTAACCGTCGTATGTGTGCCAAGTCTAGCTGATGATGGTCGTGCGTACCCCTGTCCTTCCCTTTCAAAGGGCACATGGCCACGTTATTGCGCCAGACTCGCCGATATTACCCATATCGGCAAGCACGCGTTCAATATGAGGACGAAACCCTGACTAAATGTACATAATCTACTCACAAGACAAAGAAAAAAACGCACTCAGGTTTCTGCGTGGGCAGCCAAATCTGTTTTGATGTCCCGCACTGTGACAATGGCAGCCACTTACTGTTCGTACTCTTGTCACCTCGCAGCAAACTCGCCTCGGCGCGTTCCGTAATTTATGAAAACACTGCATTTTGCGTTACTTTGCAAAGTGACTGGCGGCGGTTTGCGGAGTTTTTATTGTGTTGTTATTTATTATTTTTGTTGTGTTCATGAGACCTATCGTAAAACGTTTCACCGACAACTTGCTTGCGTTTTCTGAGCTCAAACATTTTTCTCGAAACATTTACCCCGCGTATTGAACACACCGCTAAATTTGCATCAAATATTCAAATATTTTTGGGGAAAAAGTGCGACAATTGCAGCACGATTAAATACTGAATAGGCATATATATTATATATATATATAATATATATAATAGATAGTATATATATATATATATATATTTGCAACACAAAAACCGGGGGTCGCACGTTATTCGCAGTTTCAAACATCAAAACCAAAGAATTCGGTGCAGACAGTTCAGAGCCCGATTTCAAAACAGACGTTGTTACATTAAAGGCAGCAACGACATACGTCATCCTAGATTGCAGGCATATAGCGGCGCACAAGACCTGCCAACTATGTTAAAACTTCTTTTTTACATTCTGTTGTAGCCTGCCGGTGGATCGTTGGAACTGCAACCTACTCCCCAATCGCGACCCTGGTGGATATGTTCACTTGGTACCTGTGGTGAGTGTACCATTGGTTCCGTTTTTGTTGTTGTTGTTGTTGTTAACGACAAGGTACCCTTGTTTCTATCACTACCAACAAGAATTCTGCCAGTAACTGTATAAGTGAGGAATGCATTGATCGGGTGAATAGCCATTTGACGAATACAAACTATACTTACCACTACACCGTGTATCAAGAGTAATACCACGTGTTGCGCACGGCCCTCTAGGCAAGCCATTTTTTCCTCACGAAGAAATATTCTTTACTGCAGGATGATTTTACCTTGTCTCGCAGAAGGTTTCCAGAATATCTCGAAGGCGTTAGAGGTACCAATTTTTTATGCAACAGTGGCAAACTAATGTGCCGCAATGAGATCCTGCTACTGACAACCTTCCAATCCGGCTATCTTCCATAGGGCTACCTCCGCAAGATCTCATTCAGCCCTAGGCCGTTAGTAGCGTATCTGAAACTTGCTTAATTAAGTGCCATGCCTGTAACATGTGGACGTTCACTGCGAAGAAATCATCCCTGTAGGTCTTTAGGAGGGTGGATTGCGAACTTTGCTTCAACTCCGTTTGCATGGAGAAAGCTTCGAATTTTAACCATCTTTCTTCTTCCGCAGTCTTAGCATCTCAATTGCGACGGTGGCCAATTTTCAACCAATCAACGCAAAAAAAAACTAAAGAAAAATCCCAAATTTGCTCTAAGTGACGCCATTAGACCGGATTTATAAGTTATCAGTGGGTTAATTGGACATCAGCCTTCAAGTGAAACGATCAAACGTAATTACAGGCCCCCACCCAGTCCTGTCTCATGTTGTGGCCTTGGTCGGCCGCCACAAATCACACAAACAACATTCTGTGACGTCATAAAAACGTTGCGGGAAAGTGGCTGGGGGAAATAACTGTTTCACCTGTTTTCTCTCAGTTCTAGATTACTTTTTTGGAGCTTGCGATAAAATTGCCATTAGTGTCATCCCAACGAAGCAGTGTTTCAATAAACCGAACTCGTATTTTGTCTTCATGGACCTTTTTAAAGTTGGGGGTGACATCTAACTGTACCGTGCGCTCAATTTTGGGTCTACTCATGGTTATTTCCAGCTGTGTATAACACAGGCAAACCAGGACGACTTGGAGTTACAGTTCCACAGCAAGGAAGCTCTGGCCCACCTTGGCAATGCGACGCTCCGACCCGAGAACATCCTGGCAGTCCAAGACATAATTGCTGAGGTATGGTCCATTCAGGGTTTCAGAAACAGCGAAGGTAATCTACATTTTGAAGATGTTCGGCAAGCCCTGCTGCATGGGAGCTGGCAGTTGCCTGTCATTCAAGTGTCGACAAATAGCCTATTTCTACTTGTGAGGGCTTCACACATAGCTGTAGAACCAGTGGCGGTTGTTTTTTGGTTACTTCTAGAAATTACCGGTTGCAGTATATCAATAGATTTTTGCAACAAGCTGCCTCGCTAAGTTTGCACCGAACGGATAATCCTTTCCCATTACCCCAATTTACGTTATAGGGCGCAGCCCTCTGGCAGCCGTTACCTGGGCGTCACAAGAGCGTCCTCGTAAAAAAAAAAAAAACCGCCGCGGTGGCTTAGTGGCTAAGGCGTTGCGCTGCTGAGCACGAGGTCGCGGGTTCGATTCCCGGCTGCGGCGGCCGCTTTTCTGATGGAGGCGAAAAGCAAAAACGGCCCGTGTGTACGAGATTTCGGCGCACGTTAAAGATCCCAGGTGGTCGAAATTAATCCGGAGCCCTCCACTACGGCGCGCCTCATCGCCTGCGTTGCGTCGGCGCGTTAAACCCTACAATCAATCATCACAAAAAAAAAACAAAAAAAAACGAGAGGAGTGTCTAGCGAATGGTGGGGAGGAGGGTGGCACGCGCGGCTATGCAAGTCGGTGTTGGGCTATGGCGTCATCTCTCTCACTGCCTCCCCCTCACTCTCGTTTCACGTGTCGCCGCACAAAAGCGTCTCCCCGCCCTGCCCCTCCCCAAACGCTCTTTTGTTTGCCTCTAATCCGAACCACGTGACATTTGCGCGGGAGGTTCAAAGCTAGTTTGCAACAACATTCGCTCTGCTTCCTTTGCGTGGCTGTTCCGAACCACGTGACATTGGCGCGGGAGGTTGAAACATGATTTGCAACAATGCGCTGGCCTGCGGCCGCGACGCACTACGAGATAACAGCAGAGCAGCGCGCGCCGCCGTACGTTCGCTGGTTACGCGATCACCTCCTGAGACGCAGCAGATATGCGCCGTGATCGAGAACACTGCAGCTCGCGCTGCTCCCAAACTTAGCATTAGGGAGAGTAGTAATCTCAGTCCATCTTTTGAATTGTAGAAATCAGCGTTGTCAGTAACGTGGCTTTTTGGTTTAGATTACCTAGATTCCATTACCATGCAATAAAAGCGCGCATCATTTCCTTTATACTTTATTCTGATAACGCGTAAAACCCTACTTCATTAAGAAAGCCTCTTTTATTTATTTTTGAAGAGTTTCGGCAGACCAAATGGCACTGTATTGTAACCGTTGTAATTTTTCTCTCGCTTGCATAGAATTACCTCAACAAAATGCAACTTGCTAGTGTGCCGAAGCAGCATACGCAACGCTGTAAATTAGCACAATCGGCAAATAAAGTACGTTCTGTGCGAACCCAGTCGACTTGCCGGCACTGAAAATTTAGGTACAGCAAGAAAGTGTTACAATTGTCAATGTAAAGCTGCAATTTGATTGTCCTTCCAAACATTCATCTCACAGTCAAGCCTGCTTGAATATGTCGAATTAATGCTGATATCGAACACTCTAAACATTCATTTGATAATCGATACCATACATGCACATTCTTATATCTTAATAATTATTTGCTGTATTGAACGGCCTTCCAATTCTCTTAACGATCAACATATTCAGTTTCGGCTGCAGTACAATCCTAACACGACAGTACTTACCGATAAATGACTAACGCTTCAAAATCCATACATTATATCGATACGTTTCTTTTCAACTTCTCGTGTAGTCACGGAGCGTTAACTGCCATCAAGCAACCTTTCAGTTTTGTGTTATGCCCAGGTGATGCAGAGTCCGATGTGGGAGGCCCGGGTTGCCATCTGCGAACTCTTGCACTCACTAGCCGTGTCAAACGTGTTCGCTTTGCGGGGCTGCCCTGACTGGATGAATTTTGTTCAAGGAAACACGCTGACCCTTCTGAAGGACCCGCAGCTCCAGGTGCGTCATTTATATGGTTTCAGTTCAGGTGGGCGCTTCGAAGACGGAACGAAGGTGCACAGTCGATGAACTGGCTGTTAACGGAGCCGTGAAGACAAAATATCCCGCTCACCCGCAATATCTGTTCACCCAGCGAAGACCTTACTTCTGATAAATCCCCCAGCTCCGTTTCAACCACGAAACACGTTTTGTTAAACGAAACAAATGACAGACAGACTTTAGCCAGTGCCGATTCCACATCTTCATAGAAGCGTTAAACTAGCTGGTCGTCATGGCTGGGTGTAGGCGCGTTGCACTGCACAACCTTGAGTTTGTGCCTGTTATTAAGTTTAATTACAAGACCGGCTACCATTTCGTTAATGCTATAGTATTTGTCTGTGTTACCAGCTATGCTTTTATTGACAAGAAATCCCACTACCAGTTCTCTTCTGTCCACTAGACCTCGGTAACATATGACGTGTTTATTTTTCAGCACTTTAAAGACTGAACCTGTCCTTTTAAGCTCACCAAGATCTATTACATCCCATTTAATGCCCTCTAATTCATTGAACAATCGGGACCTCTAGACTCGCCTCGCTTGACAGAGTTGTGTTAAACGTTGCCAGGCTCAGATTCCAATGGCGGCCTGTCCTGAACCAGGGATTCTTAGCACCCTCTGCTGCGTCACAGGTCTGACCGCCGCCGTGATCAGTTGTCTTCGCAGCCGCTGGGGACTGAAGGTCGAGGGTTAATTGGCGTATTCATGGGAATTCAGTATTCGGTGGCGTATTCAGTCGGCGTATCCATTGATACACCCACTGATGCATATGTGTTCTTTATTATCTCAATTATTTTCCTAAATTTCGCGATAAACTGGTATCAGTGTTATTAGGACAAAGCAGTCTTTGTTCACAAACTTTCATGGCTGCTTTAACAAAGAACCAGGCCAAATTCTTCCAAAGAATCAATAGCTTTCTTTGTCTGGGAGGTAATACTCGTTATCAGGAATGACATACCATTCTAGAAACCAGAAAAATACGTAATACTGCATTTAGAGTGTCGACCATATCGCACCGTGCTTGATTTCTTAGGTGCACTATGCAGCTACATGCCGTAGCCCCTGCCTGGGCAAACATAATACTTTAATGAAGCTCTGTTATTCGATTTCTGTTCGTGGTATGTGAGTGGGCCGGTCTGCATAATAAGACGCAGATGCAGCAGAGAAACTCAGCAGTCCTGGGAGAATATTTTACAACATTCTTTTTTTAATTAATAGAGCAGGCTCCACATTTCCGCGAGTCTGGCCTAACAGCCTGTCAAATGCCGTTTGAGGTCTCCATGTTTTAAGTACTAGCAGTTCAGTGCAGTCCCTCAACCAAACCGCTTTTCTTATGATACAATGCAACTTCCATATCGCCAACCACACAATAGCCCACACCATAAAGAAAAGACAAGCCAGAATCCATGCTTATTCTATATTGCTGCAACTGTATAGCAACGGTAGTTCAGTTGCAGCAGACCAAAAAAGCCTTACGGCAAGTTGCAGCCATAGGCCCACTGGATCACCTCCCTGCGCCGACATCGAGAAGTTCTTGGCTTGATACATACTAATTTATTTGCCTAGGTGCGTGAAACGGCAGCTGAAACATTGCGTGGCTTTTTCTACCAAGGAGTTCTCGATATCACCGACAAACTCCTGGTAAGTCTTTACATCCGCGTGGTGTTTGCAGAACAATATTACTTGTTGCTTGTATAAATGAAGTTGTAACTTATATTCATATATGTCGCCACTTCTTCCGCTGGGTGTAATTAATGATGTCATTAGTCTTACTACAGGCCGTCCCATAATACACAGCTGGGAGGGTTGTTTGAATAATGTAGTTCTCTTTTTGAAGCAACGTTTTCTTTTAGGGGAACATATTCGCATCGCTGCTTGCTAATAATGTTAGTTTGTAGTGGGTAATTACCATTTTCGCTGTTTAACGAATCACTCCTACGTGGGCAGTTTACGACTAGTTCCTGAAGAGGCGCTCACGAGTAATACAGATGGTAAATCAGTATTGTAGCGTGTGATCACGTGAATACAATAGGATATGACAAATGAGAATTGTGATGGTCTGCTATTGCTTTTCAATCATGGGTGGGATAACATTCGCATTTATACGACCGCTTCTGCCGTCAGCGTGGCATGATCGATCTTGTAGTCAGTGAGGAGCTGGCTATCATCACGAAGTTCATCACTTACAGACCAATGATTCCCTGAAACCACACACACGTCATGGTTTAAGACAAAAGTCGTGATGAAGCAAGCTTGGCCTGTGGCTAGAATTAGCATGCAACATATTTTGTACTCATTATTGAAAAAGCGCCGCAGCGACAAAATACTAGCAGGACCACAGGACGCAGGGTCGTGCTCCCGTCTCCGTAGCGCTGTTCCAATCTTGGACATATATACCAACCTGTGCCACTCGCAGCTGTTCTAAATGGTTCCATTTTTCGAAAGAACTAAGACAATGGAAGGATTCCAATCGTAAAATTAGCAGAAAGATGTTGTCGCGGGAATTTCCCTCAGGCGCCGAAGACAGCTCAGGGGGAGAATACGGACACGAAAAAGCCGCAATAAGGACAAAAGAGTGCCTCTTTCCTGTCTCCATTGTTTCCTGGGGTTGTTTTTGGCTCGCGAACTGAATTCCCAAGATCATGTATAAATTAGCTCGCACAGACTCTTAATTTAGTAAGATGTCACCAGCCCCTTTACAAGATGCCTGAGGCGGCCGGGGTCCCTTTCTTGGCCTTACGGCAAGCGGGCCCTTCGGCTTCGCAGGCACTGTTTCGTGACCAGTTCGTTAAAAAAAGCCTGAGCAGCGAAGATATCTCGAAACCGGACGAAGCGCATCCACAGCCAAGGAGTTTGGTCGAGCGGCACGCAGGTACCCTGGGGCTTTGCGCATGCATCAATGCCAACCCGCACGACCTTCCGGGCTTCCTGCCTGAGCAGCTACGCCTGCTCACGGGCAGCAACGACGTACCACGGCTCATATCAGTGAGACAGCAGTCGCTATCTCCGCCGCACTGCGCCCTTTATTCTCGCTTACCAAACGAAAGTTGAGATAAGCGCGAAAGATTTCTAATATCAAAACTGCGTTAAAAGTGCGTCAAAACCTTCGCTAAAATGCGTATACTGTATGACAAAGCCCCAAAGACCCAAATCGCGAACGAAGAACGAAGAACGAAGCCTGGCGACGATTGTTCGCGCCCGGAGTAAACACGTCTACGAGCGTTCTTAATGTATAACGATAGCTGGTTTACAGGATAAAGACATAATATTGTGCTCCTTCGTGACCCATGCACGTATTCTATCTAACTCCGTTTTTGTGATTTTCAAGTAATCGTTTCGCAAAATCAAATGCCGGTTTGTGTCCAGAGACCTTATCAGAGCTTTTTGATCGACCAACCAGGCTATGGGTAGTTTTCTTTTTTCACAGGACGCCATCGGTCGAGCCAAGAAAGCTTTCACTTTAAAACGCAGTTATCATTCTGTTAACTGCCCATGAGCACATGAGCAAAAATATATATAAGCAAAGCAACCGATTGCGCCACGGGCACGGGTGAGCGGCCAGATAATGTCAAAATGAAAACGACCGCGCTCTTCAAAGCGCGACGGCGAATGAGAGAATAGCGGCACCGGATAGACAAAATGATAGCGGCCACAATTCATTCCGGGGCTACGCAATGAGTGGCCGATCGCGGCGGCAGCGCAGTTTTGTCTTCCGCGACAGATGCCGCTAGCTTAACCTAGGTCAAACACGTCCTGGCGTAATCTGGCCACCCTAGGAAGCGCAGTTTCTCGTTTTGGCTTCTTCCTCCGAGGACTCACCTGATCACGTTCATGTGGGTCTGACTTATTCATGATCCACGTTTTAAGAAACCATCGCGCACTAATACGGCAAGATTCTCAGTATCAGGCTTGATAAGTAACCGGTAGGAAACAAATGGTAAAGCTAACTCAGAAAACGAAGGAATTAGTTTTTTTGCGTGAGCAGCGAAGGTTCCATAGAGATGTGAAAAATCGACAATATACTCGAGATTTGCCGACCGAGACATTCGGAGGTACATTTAGGTATCCCTAGGAAATCATCTGCATACCACAAAATTTCTAGCACATTGCACTCTGAAAGGCAAGTCGGCACTGCTCTACCGTAATGTGCTCAGACTGAATCCCTCGGTACGGGTGCACTACATGATCCTATGCGAATGCCACTTTTCTGGAGAATAATTTTATCTTCTCATGCCACAAACATTGATCTTATGTACCAAGACAACAACTCCAGGAGTCCACCAACGCTCACTCCTTCCGCATTTTCAAACTGGATTGCCCCAAACTGGTCTATTCAAGCTTATGTGCAACATATTATTTTTTTATACTTGCAATTCCATCAGATTTCTAGATATCAGGCTGCTTTTTTTCGATGGTCATATCTGTAGGGCATGCGAGCCGAAAGGTTCAGAAGCGCTGTAGCCTTTTTCGTCAACACACTCAAAAGTAGTGAATTGTGCATAGTGCGACTCTGTTTTGCAAATTCTCTTGCTAAATCTTGCAGCCACACAGCTGAAGCCAGCTTCACAGCGCAGGCGACGAATTTTGCAGGTTCAGGCTACCCTAGGCACGTGGTGACCTCGCTTGCGGAAGGCATTTTTAGGCTAAGAAACAGGGGTTGTGGGGCTCGCAACCGCAAGACCAACAACAAAGGCTTAAGAGAAAAGTGTCTGCTATCCCGTACCTTCATGAAGTCTCGTATAACTTGAGAAGTATAGCTGGCAGAGCGGGCATACAAGTGTGCCTTTCTTGCCCCAAAGGAACTGTCGGCCCTTTGCAGCATGAACCACGATGCGGGAGACCAACATCCTCGGGTCAGATAAAGCACAGAAAGCCCTTCGTGGGTTCCATGGAAGGCGTGGTATATGACCTGCCTTTGGATTGTGCAAAGAGGCATACCGGTCAAACCAAAAGATGCCTCAATTACCGCCTGCGGCAGCACCCCAATGACGTTAAAAATAAAGCAGATGGTCATCTTGCCACCAACTGCGACACTTGCGGCTGCGAGCCGCTGTTTGAAAATTGCCGTGTTATCGGCAGAGAATTGGACACGCTTACTTGGGAAATCATCGAGGCCACCGAGATTGAACACTTGGGAGAGAATTGCACCGTTGTAGCCTCAATGGCAACTCATGAAGAAGGAGCTAGACTATCTAAACAGGGCACGTACGTGCCCTGATTAGATGGTGCCTATAATGGTTAGTTGTGGGGTTGGCTTTGTTTTTATGTCGGATTTTTCATGCTCTGTTTTCTTCAGTTTCGTTTATATTTGGCGTTTCTGTAGAAAATAAAATCCAGTTGTAAGTCAGCGCTTCGTCTGTCCTCTTGTTTCGTGTTTCCGTCCTGTCGTCTTGTCGCTTGCGCTGTGGTTCAACATGCATCCCCAACTCGCCCACGTTTTCACGCTGCTAAACCATAGATAACGTTGAAAATGCTCGCAAGGACGTGAGAGAGGAAAAGCTGCGCGTGGAGATGGCATAACCACAGAGATTTTAAAGGGGGGAAGAGATATTGTACTGGAAAAGCTTGCTGCACTTTTTTCCAAGTGCTTAAAGACACTTAAAGTGGCCATAGCCGGGAAAAACGCCAAAAGAATTCTGATTCACAGGCAGAGAGACACCAAGGACTTAATACCTCCTCCGATACCTACCTACTCCGCCTACTCTCACTTGTATACAAGTTGTTTATCAAAGTAATGGCTAACCGAATAAGTAACAGCCTAGATAACCACCAACCCGGAGAGCTGGCTGGGTTTAGGAAAGGATACACAACAATGAATCACATCCACGTCGACAATAAAGTGATAGAAAAACCCGCATAGTTTAATAAACCCTGTCACCCGTTTCCTTAAATTTAGGGTGCACTGTCGGAAGATATGGGGAGTCGACTCAAGAGAGCCAACAAACCCCACCGAATCCACAGGGCACAGGTGACAAAGGGGGTGGCCGTCTGATGTGCGGCTTTCGCCGAACAGAGCGGCAAGAATGAGCAAGAGCCTTGAACGAAAAACAGCACAGACTTATATTTAAACAGGCAAGTTACAAACACAAGCACGAGGTAGCAGATCGATAATAACAGGCAACTTAGATAGAATTCAAATACAAGAAACAGTCAAATTAGACAAAATGATACAAACAGGAGCGTTAACAAATTAAGATTACGAATCGGAGCAGTTAACTAAAAGAAAATGAACAGTTCGATGCATATGAGAGACAGAGTCCCAGCATATTCACCGACCGGGCCGGACGATGCACCGCTGTCGGAGGCGAGTCGGCTACCTGAAGCGTGGCTTCGCTGTAGGCCAGGCCGTCCGAGTAGCGGCCAGTATTTTTTTTTGTTAATGAGATTTAATTAATTATGATTACCCAGCTCGAGAAGTATTGTACTAATCATTAAATTGTCAATGAGGCACTTGTAGGTACGCACAACAGGAAACTACTGCGATACTTTCACCGATGAACTAATTCCGTACTCATTTACTACGACTGATAAAGAAACCCTCGCCAAATATGAAAAATACCACTGCCGGCGCTCCCACCCGTATAAAAAACCAGTGCCCTCGAGAAGCTGCGCCTCCGAGTTAGGCAGAATAAAATAAAGAAAAGAAACAACGAATAAATCGAAGCCGGGTTTGTGCCTTATCTGCCATAGTTTCTTACTATATACAGAGGAAAATGGCGCTAGCGTCTATGCGGCTCCCGTTAAGGCTGTCTGTGTTGTCACGGGTGGCCATTATACTATGCGCTCGCCTAAGTTTCGTCATTGGCTCGAATTGAAACGTTTTAGTGGCCGTATATTAGAACATGGTGCCATAAAAACGCGAAGAATTGTGTGTTTATTGTATAAGTAGGAAAATAAAACACTCTGTTTTAAAGCTAAGGAAAAAGGAAGTAAGTGGTATTTTTGCCGGAACGGTTGTGCCTACTATTCCGTTGACCAAGCGGGTAGTTGACAACAACGTTAGTAGTTTGGAAGAGACTCATTGGAGACTCTTATCTTATTTTACATATATTTCATATATTAAGTTCTTTGAAGAGCTTGCAAATGTTTTTGAACGTGTCTGTGGAAACGCCGTCTTTCGTGGTGAACCGGTGCACGGACCGTAAGAAAACTTGTTTCTGAGCGGATTGGTTCGTACTTGACGGAAAAAGAACACGTAGCGTTAAACAGTCGTGGACGAAGACAAGATAGGACAGATACAGGCGCCCGTATCTGTCGTATCTTGTCTATGTCGAGGTACGTTTTGTTTCTTTTTTTTAGTCAGTCACAACTTCGCGGCGCGATATTACCCGCTCAGTCATACGTTCCTTTGACTCCGGCATGACCAACGTTAGGTACGATCACGCACTGCCTGCTCTTCCACCGAACACGCAGTTTCCACTGCTAACGGCTACCACATAACAGGGAGGATTTGGGCTACCTCATAGCCCGTAGACGTGGTAATGCATAATGAAGAACGGAAATCCAAAAAACCGCTTAAGAATCCAAGTGTTATGCCAAGACAAATCCAAAACCTTTGGTCTTCCCATAACCCCTCATGGCTACATGGATTCCCAAGTGCAGTTTCCTCTCTAGTGTACTCATAAGAAACTGTGTTATCTGTCCACACGCGCCTTGCGAAACTTTCTGTTGCTGCTCGCTCCATGCATACCATTATCAGCACGATTCGCTGTGTTTTCGGACGTGAGACAGGCAGAGCAGTTGCTTTCAATCAGCTTATTGAGGGCGCTGGTTTATGAAGGGGGCGGAAGCGCCATCACGTGGTATTTTAAATATTTCACGGGGTTTTTTTATCAGTCAGAATAAATAAGTACACAATCACTTCGTCGCTGTAGATACCGCAGTTTCCTCTCGTGTGCGCCTCCGTGTGCTTCGTTGACACTTGAATGATTAAGACAGTCCTTCTTGAGTTCGATAATTAATGAAAATTATAAATTAAATCTATTTAACGAAAAAATACTGGCCACTACTCCACTGTACCGGAAACATTATGGGCTACGTTCTCGTCGAGTAACGTCATTGCTCTTTTTTTAAATATTGGTACATGATATCTGGGACACCCTGTACAGAGGATGTGCGGGCAAGATAATCCTTCACAAGCTAAGGGGCAAATTCCGGATCCGTAAGGGAGCACGACAGGGAAATTCCACCTCGCCTCAACATTTCGCAGCATGTCTGTAGGGGTAGCTTGACTCGGTAAACACCGGATTACAGATAAACGAGGAATACTTGAGCCATTTGAGGTTTGCAGACGATATAGCCTTGCCAAGTGGAGTCTGCAGAACACCTGCAAAAATTCTTGGAGAACAAAATTCAGAAAGCAAGGCGGTGGAGCTAAAAATAAATATGAGTAAATCTTAAGTAATGATGAATCAACACGCCGAAAGTGCCTGTTCAGCATAACGAAACGCTATAACATTTAGAAAATCATAACTACCTCAGTCAGGTCGTCTGTGCTGATCCCAACCACAACGGCGCAGTTAGGTATGGGCTGGGGTGCACTCCGCAAACAATAGTAGTAAGCTACCTCAATCACTGAGAAAGGAGAATATACAACCAATGCGTCTTTTGGGTGATGACATATGGAGCGGGAACTTGGCGCCTTACTAAACAACTTGAGAGCAAATTAAGGTCGGCTCAGTGCGCCATGGAAAGAAGAACGATATGAGTAACGTTAAGGGAGAGGAAACGACTTTCATGGATCAGGGAACAAGCCAGAGTAGTATACATCATAGTTCAATTAAAGAAAAAAATAGGCTTTGGCAGGCCACGTAGTTAGGCGAAATGACAACTGGTGGACTACCAGGGCAGCTGAGTGGATACCAAGAGACGGGTCTAGAAGAAGGGGAAGGCCAATTACTCGATGGAGGAGCGAAATGAAGAATTTCAGAAGCAAAGAATACACTCGAGCGGCCCGAGACAGAAGCGGTCGGATGTCGATGGGAGAGACCTTGTTCCTTCAGTGTACCAGTGTGCTGTGGTGATGATTGGCCGGGCTGCGAGCGCCATCTAGGACAAGTTAGTTTAATTAAAATGTGTTTACTATTTATTTTTCGTCTCAGTACTGACGCACGATATTACTAAAATAGGCAAACTGGGGATGGAAATAGAAAAATGGGCATGGGCTGGTCGCATTATGCTAATGATGGAAAAACAGGTGAACAATTCGTTTAATGCAGTGGCTGCCAGCAGACTGCAAACGTAATAGGCCGAGGACTCGATGGGTGGATGAACTACGAGAACATGGGGGAAAGAGTGGACTAGCTAGCGCTCGATACGCATGGCTGGATATCTCTGAGAGAAGCCTTCGTCCTGCAGTGAACACAGCCAGGCTGATGATGATGATGATTAGGCTAACTAGGCTGCTGGAACATCTTCATGTGTCTGTAAAACTTTTCGCATTGGTGCACGATGGTTTTTGTTCCCGTGGATCATAGAATACTAAACCCTATAGGAATGCAGTCAGGGGAGTCAGTGCGTTTTACCATACGATATGGCTTGCAGGATAAGACCAAGATGCGTAGAGCAAAACCTGCGCAATTAGCTGTTGCGCCTGCTGAACGGCGCAGCATTGGTTACTGGTTGAATCAACTGACGTTATTAAATCCTACCGAAGCGATATTACAATGGCCTCCTAATCTGAAACATACAGAATATAAGTGATGTGCAGGTTTAGTAGAAGGTCGAACTAGCTATACGACATCTGCGCTGCAACAACGTTCAGGGAGAAAACTAGAAATTATACATGCAACTAATCATTTGAAAATATTACTCGCAGAAATCGTGGGTGTGCAACGCATCATAACGGTATTGTACTGTGCGGAAATGGGCCATGTTTAACACTCTGCTTTCACAAACATTACTGCACTGCAAGTAATTTCGCAGCATTATTGGTGAGTTGCTCACTAAGCACCTGCAGAAATTTAGAGAATCGGGTACTAATGCGTAACATTCGGCGCTTGACAAGAGTCTCAGTTCTTTACACCCAAATTTGCTATGAGTAGCGAAGACGTTGGCTTATTCTATTGCATTTTATGTTTCCTTTCGCTTGTTTTCGCCAATGGTGTAAATTATACCATCATTGTGATTAAGTGCATTTACTTAACCAATCATGTATTTTTCCGTTGTTGCAAAGCGTAGTGCAGGGTTCCTCTGTTTTCGCCATTTTTTTTTATTTGTACTGCCAACGTTTTTTCTTTCGCGCTTCTTTAGACTTCGGTTTTTAAAGATGTATAAGTGCATATTTTTGAATTCGTCAGTTCTTTTTTGTAGCAAACTATTGCTTCTATTTGTCATTGTTTCTTGAATTCTCAGTTTTTTTCATACATTTACGCTATTATAACGATTAAATGTGTTACTCCCGACAGTTAAGTATTTTTGTAGAAATGAGTGCATTAAACGCTTTGCTCGATTTTCGTTATTTTATTATTCGTATTTCCATCGGGTTTTTTTTTGGCTTCTTTGCTTAGTCTTCGTTTTCTCAAGGAGATCTATAACTTGCATAATTTTGATATCAAACCATTTTCGTGCAAAATTGATATGTTCGACTTTTTTATTTTTAGTTTTCAAGATTCTGATTTGACCGATTGTCTCATTTATGCTCTGGTAAAGATTAAGCACGTTACTTCTGCAAAGTTCTTCATTTTTGTGCGAATGCGGGGCGTTACACTATCGGCGCTGAGGGTGTTCTCGGTAAAGAACGCTTTGCATTAACATAGAACTTAAATTAGTTTGCTTCCGAATGTATACCCATACAAATTTCCCAAAACAAATTTCACTGGTTTGTATTAACAAACTTGTGATAGGGCGAGTGCGATTTTGGCACTAAAAACCCTGACGAGATTTTTTGGGAGTGCTCTTCCGTCATGGTGTAGGAGTTCAATAAGGCTGAATTTTTGTTATTTAAGCCCCCGATATAGTTAAAGAGAGCTAAAATGTTGTTTCGGTACTCTTGATTCTTTTCAACGGCCTGTTCACATAAGAAATTAGCTTTTGCTCACATGTGTTGTATTGTGCGTCATTGCGAAAAGGCTTCAGAAGACGGAGACAACGGCGGGAGGCGGCCTGGCGCGATTGACGTCGAATAACCAAAAGAGAGACTTCATTGGCGGCATGTGTTTATATTCGGAAGATTAAGGGTTAATTATTTGACCACGAGTTGAGAGAGGTTGCTAGCACACAACTGGAATCTGCGAAGGAAAGTTTTACATCCACCTAAATTCAGCCATACGTTACAAAGGAAAGCTATACAGCTTTCTCAGAAACTTCGCAGTTGAAGAAAAATTCGTCCTGGTCCAGGATTCGAACCCGGGACCACTGCTCAACCGGGCAGTCGCTCTACCAACTGAGCTAACAGGAGGCTAGTCGTTAGTAGCGCGAAAGCGAATTGATCGACAACTCGAGGTGAAGAACAGGGGTTAATCGACCAGATTTAGGGGAAATCCCCAAGGTGGAGTAAGTTTCTGTGAAGGAAAGTTTGATCCTTGTCGATTAATACCTGTCCTTCACTTCGAGTTGTTGATTAATTCGCTTTCGCGCTACTTACGACTAGCCTCCTGGTTAGCTCAGTTGGTAGAGCGACTGCTCCGGTTAAGCAGTGGTCCCGGGTTCGAATCCTGGACAAGAACGAATTTTTCTTCCACTGCGAAGTTTCTGAGAAAGCTGTATAGCTTTCCTTTGTAGCCGTATGGCTGCATTTAGGTGGATTTCAAACTTTCCTTCACAGAAACTTACTCCACCTTGGGGATTTTCCCTAAATCTGGTCGATTAACTGGAATCCGAAACACGTACCACAGTAGCAACTGTTATCATTGTCTGCAATAAAATATCAGGTCCGTTCCAAACAATGCTATATGGAGTTAATCTAGATTTCGGGCCGAATTCCGCGTTTTTACAAATTTCTCAATACTTGTTAGACCTGTTGACATAGACCACCAGGGAATCAACGGGAAATAATTCTTGTATGTATACGAACTCGCAGTATTACAGGGTGATATCCTGGCGGAAATTTACAAAAATAAGTGTAGCTGTGCTGGGCATATACTAATGTACTGGGCATGTACTAATAACAAAACTTACAACCAGCATAACCCCTCAACAGAATGGCTACGAAGAGACTGCACTTCAAGTAGAAGGCCATTAACTCGGTGATGGGAAGAGATAAGCAGGCGGCAAAAAAAGGATGCAGGCATGGGATAGGAGCAGGTAGAAATCGATAACAGAGTCGTTTGTTCTGCAGTGAACATTTATATGACTTATGATGATACTGAATAGGAGAAGGTTGTTGGTTCAGAGCCAGCTGTCTGTTGCATGTTTTTGTGCACTTTTTTAGGCATCGGAATTGCTGTATTCTTTCAAAATAGTTAAACAACTTCAATTTCCCTGCTTGACATCCCAGACAGCTCGCCTTCCTTTCAATGCGAAGCTTTCTGTGCGACACTGGTGGCGTCGTGCGTCCGAACAAAACGTAATGCTGGAAAGCCAATTTTAAACACACTGTAGGAAAATAATTATGATGATGACGAAACCCATTCTAAACGTGCAGGAAAGCCAATTTTAAGCACACTGCCGGGAACTGACGGAGCTGATGAAATACATTCTAGAAGCAGCGTTGGGCTTTGTACTTTAGTGGTGAGGGGATGGACGTTGGATTTGGACTTGGCTTTGGACTTCGGCAGTTTGGATTTTTTTATTTACACACATACTGCCAATCCCAATTAGGGATTATTGCAGGAAGGGCACATATATTGTGGAAGTGCAAGATTTATACAAAGAATACTCACTGAAATATTGCAACAGGAGTGAAACAAAACCGACTGCAATACATTTTATGACTGCATCACTACAATTATAACTACATCAATACCATAGCACATCAATACCAACTAGTACTGAGAAAAAAAATAGTGAGCACTTCAAACAGTGTACAAAAAAAAACTCAGTTTGTCATTCCAAAGACAATAAGTAACATTCAAGCAGGGATGAAAAAGTTTCCAATGATACACTGTTTGTTATACTGATTGGCAAATTATTCCACTCACTAATTGCTAGTGGAAAAAAAGAATATTTCAGACAGTCAGTACGGCACTGATATTCATTCAGTGTCTGTGAATGCTTTTTTCGTGTTGGCCTTGTTTCTGCGTATGACATGTACTTTGAACTGTCTATGTTTAGCTGTTCGTGAATTAATTGATACAGGAATTTCTGACGTGCCAGTTTAGCGCGGTTTTTTATTGTTAAGAGACCTGCTTTTTTTTAAAGTTCGGTGGGTGAGTCTGTTATTCTGTACTTGTTATAAACAAATCTTATCGCTTTTCGTTGTACTCGTTCTAAGGCATTTATGAGATTGTTTGTAAAGGGAAACCACGCGACGTTTGCATATTCTAAAACGGGTCTGACGAATGCTTTGTAGGCGAGAAGTTTCGTTTCATGTGGTGCAGAACCGAGACTTCTACGAAGGAAAAACAGTCGTTGTAATGCAGCTGATGTGACATCGCTAATGTGGATTTTGGACATTGGGAGAGTGGATTTAGGGCTTTGACTCAGGTAGCATGGAGAAAGCTTCGCGTTTTAACCATAATTCTCTTAGTAAAAAGAGGCCTTCATTTTTTCTGTATTCGTTCATGCATATCGTAATAGCGATGGGGACATATTGAACGATATAAGAAATGCATAATGATTTGAATGTATTGTGTCCTGCAATTTAACGCACTTCAGCAGAGCTTCCTCTTTTGTATCTTTTTCAAAAGGAGACCATACGGGAGGCACTCGTCATCTTCAGGCGCGCTCATCAGGACAACTGGCTCGAGTGCAAGACGAATTTCACCGACGACCAGCTGGCAGTTATCTCAGACGTAATGCTGCAACCACCTACTGCGCCTAGTTAACCTGGTGGCGCTGTCAGCAAAACGTAGCTCACTAGGATGTATTTTTTCCAGCTAGTTATTCTGCATGCGCCTGCCGTAACAATACAATATGCAATATACACTACAAATAACCACGAGCAAATAACATATAAGCAAACTCAACGTGAAGTACTGGTTCACGGCTTTTTCAAGTGGATGCCATTTGGCATCATTGCAAAGCTCTGCACGAATACTAAGACGCGCTTCATATGCCAATGCATCGACTATTGTTGAAACAGTTTATTTTGAAGTGAATAAATTTCGACCTATATACAAGAATTCCCATTTAGTGAGAACTATACCGCCTGTGTGCAAATCTTCCATGGGTTGCACTGAATTAAAATATTAATGTGTTTCTACACTTTGTTGCAGCATTGGAGCAGTATAGTCAGGACATTATCTTCTCAAAAGTGTTCGTTATTATATTTTTCCCAATTAATTTTTTTATTTTGGCTTCGTGTTGAAAAGAACGTAGCATAAGTGTACGGACCATATGTTGTGTATTAACTTTTCAACATTGATTGGTGTAGAAAGTGATGTCTAGTGCCAAAGGGTACATACTTCGGAAAAAATGAACGTTTTAGCTTACTTCTTGAGCTCTTTAAACGCAATTGCATTATTCTGGCTATTCTGGATCGACACATTTCTTTGAATTTTCTGCCATAACAACAACGTTGTGGAAAAATCTGAGCACAAAAACGTGTGTTAAAAATGTGTGCTTTTTATTTACATATTAACCAGCAACCATCAGTCATGCACTGTACGCGTGAGCAGCAAGTTTGAGGGTCGTTACTTAAAGGCACAGGGTAAGCCCTATACTTCCTTTGCATTTTTGGCCATTTTGAGGTACATTTTTCTGGGAATCTATTAAAGCTAGCTGCATAATACGCACATTTTCTTTCAAATTTACGCTTTTTTAACTGCACCAGAATTATTAAAATTATACGAAAATTAGGTTTTTTATTATATTTTTTTCTGTACCTAAATTTTGGCTTTATTTGCATATTCAAAATTGTGTAACAGGAAGCTACTGCGTACATATTTTCAATTCTGGCACTGTAAATGTAACAGCTTATGTAGATGACAGGAAAAAATCAGCTGGTTATCCTGGACGATATAGGAAATAATGGTACCTATGTACTAAGAACATTGTTTTGAGATTCTTGAGTTTAAAGTAAGAAAAAGGGTGAAAAGCAATACTGTTTTGCCACAAATACTACTTGAGTCATTTATTTAGTAAGCACCAGTATCATAATACCCGTTGAAGCCTTTTTTTTCAGCCTGTCGGCTGTCCTTCCTTGCGTAGTTTGAGAACTGTCGTGCAGCTCTGTTCGCACAGTATTTTTCCTTGTGGTCAACCTCTTTCAGCCACTTTATGGTGGTGTTGCGCCCAGGGTTCGATCCAAATTATTCCAAAATGCTGGCTCGTGCGTTGCTGTCATCATTGAATGAAAGAACAGCATCCAATGTTGCAATATTTACAGTGCGAAGCCCAAACAAGACATTTTTTGGTGCTCGGCTCCGAAGCCCAAATGCGGAAAAAACGTGCACAGCGTCTTTGGATTGCCTTGGCTGAAAAATCAGCTATTGGTTGCCAAGCAATTGCTTGATACAGCTGGTTCCAGGAAAGCGCTTTGAGAATAAGCTGGAAGTTTATTGATGGAAAAAATGACAATAAACGTGGAGCAGATTCTAAAAGGTGATCTGTCCACGTACTAATTGCTTACGAAAAAAATGTTTTTGAACCCTAAATACGACTTTCCGTGAAAAGTAATTATAGAAATTGTGCATAAGGAAATAAACTTCCCTAATTGCGAAGAAAAATTACTTTCTTTTAATTTCGCCTTACCATGTGCCCTTGAAATCCTACTATGGTGGCTTTCCTAGAATTGGTGGCAGACAATGTTATGGCTCGTTGATAAAAAATATTCGTCGTCCTAAGCCTTTGCATATAATGTTAGCGGACTTAGCCATTTCTACGGTGACCGTTGGTGGAGCCACCCTTGGTGAGAGGACTGTGGACTTCTTGCAATGCTTCCTCTTCATCTGTACATTATCATCATCCTTAGCTGGCGGGTCAGTACTTCGTCCTCATCCCTGTAGATTCCCATCATCATGGTGTGTGTCCGCTGGTTTGTCGTTCGAGCTTCCGAATAAACGGCCGCCCTTAAATCGTCCTCTCGCATGAAACTTTTTCTATCAATATATGCGAAGAGAGAGGAAGAATTTTCGGAAGAATTTTTCTTGCATCAATAAACGTACGATTAAGAATCTTCTCTTTGAATTTATTTGTTGCTGGTAGTAGCTGCAAGCACGTCGGTGTAATAATGCTGTTTTCAAATGTTGGCATCATAACGAAGTATGTGTAAGTGTTTAGGTGAGGTTCTGTTTAATGAGGCCATAAAGACAGAGCACAAGTATGTTTTATTCGAAAGATTTGGTGTTTTATAGCACCCTCAATGCTATTCCGGCCGCAGACGACGGTTTATTCACTGTAAAATAAAAATTTAAACCAAACGTTTTATTCTAAGCCTGCAGCGCGTCTTTGCCCCAAGGCTTCTGCCAACCACAACACGTACCTTGCTTACCGTCCGCCTTCCTAGATGTCACAACAATACCGCTCAAGGACCGAGTCTGGGCTCGTCTTTTATTTTTTTCGACAGAACTAGTACCTGGCTTATTGCTACAGCTGAAACTAATCATTTTGTGAAACATTGGGTATGACTACAGGGAGAGCTAAGTCACTAAGTTGCAGTGTCGCTTATGCCAGTTGGCCAGCCGTCGTGTCAGACAAGCCCAAAGTGCCCGACGACTGTGCAGCAGTCGGACGTGTCGGCTCGTAACTTCCATCTTTTACCCGTCATTCTTGCTTCTGCAGAGGTAATGTGCACTAAGTGTAAGCCCAAATAGCTCTTTCTGCAAGCTTATAATCTCCGGGTGATTTGCACTGGATTCTGCCTGGCACAGCCAATCGCAACAAACTGCAATGAAGTGCCAGTTCAGTGCGTAAGAGGAGCTGGTGAGTCGCATGGTTATTCCGTTTTCCACATTACACTGCTTACTTGAGTGTGCGCTAAAGTAGCATCAGGGTTATTTTAACGACGCAATTTTCAAACGAAATAAACTTGCGTTTTCTCTTCATGGCCCTTTAAAACGGGAGGTATCAACACCGGCCATCAGGTCGGCAATCGGAATGGCGATGCTAAACTGGCAACCGCGCAGTTTCTGTGAGGAAATTTCTGATAGTTCTACGAAGAATAATGCTTAGCCATTCAAATAAAGTGCAGTGATTTTACTTAAATACGCAAAGAGGACCTACGTTGCTGCTAGAAACCGAATCCTCAAAGTTGCGCGCTAAGATTTTTTATACATCCTGGCTTGATCGGGAGGTGTGTAAAGGGGCATAAAACTATTATAGGGGTTCATTGCCTCGTTCAAATGTGTTTGCCCTAGCATTTCCAAAAACCGACTCCTTATATTATTGACGCATACCGGCGACACCGATTCCTCGACCTTGCCTCTCTAAAACGATTCTGTCCTCTAGATTATTTTTAACCCAACTGTGTATTTCAATTCCATTTACGAAGACATGTGTTGGGCGAAAATATGCACTGAAATTCTCTCGGCACATCGCCCAGACAAAATGTAAGTGGATTTCTAGTATATTTGGTGTAAAACGTCAGTGTTACTGTGCTCGACTGTCAATGTCCGTATGCACGCCATTGCTTTTCATTAATTTATGTACGCTTGCATATCGTCACAAACTAATAAAAAACACCAAAAACACATAATAAATGCCACCCAGCCCGATTCATTCACGTTCAGTGATAATGAGAATGATGGTCATTACGCGATGCCTTGTCCCTTGGTAGGGGGCAGCGGGTGGACAAAATACCTTCTGGCGGACACCGTTGTTGTGTCCCAGCCGGTAATAGAGAAAATCAGAAAGACAACAGGGGCGCATAGAAACATAAAAATCCGCGGATCGCCCACACTGGTGGCTATGAACGAAAAGGGAAGCTGTACATTGTGCTTGTGCTCTTACGTCATTACGTGCATTGTTTTTACAGTGTAGGTAGATTTACTCATCAGAAACGTCGCGCAGAAGGGTCGAAACTGTGAGACCCACCTCGATCATCACGTTTTACATTTTCGGTTTGCACAGCAAAGACGCTCGTGCTGGCCGGCATGATGTTCAGATGGCCTGAGCTCCAAGAGCAGAGGACAAGAGACGCGGGTGGACTGGGGCTTCCTCGCCGCCTGCTGATCACTGGCCAAGCGAGCACAGTGCGCGGAGGTCAGGGTAACTCGTCCCCATCCGTTTCCAAGGCCCCGCCGGCGAGGTGCGCGGAAGACGGCGTTGTCTGTTGTAAGATAAAAATCCGCGGTGTGTTCTTCTGGGAAGCAGCAGTAGGAGCAGCTGGCCCCCAAAAAATCGGGAAGAGAGGCAAAAAAAGCTTCACTTAAAAATTGGCTGAAAATTACGATAATCCATCATGCGACATTTCAGCTTCACTGCTTAGCTATTTCGACTTCGCAAAATATTTTGCGGCAAAGCATTCCAGACAGACATATATGTATGAGCGGCGACAGTAAGCCTCTGCGTGGGCGGCGCGAACTGCAGTCTTCTCGGCGACAGCGCATAGCTGCTGCTTCGGCGGCGCTGAGCCTCTGCTCGGGCAGCAAGCACATCGTCTCAGCAAGTGATCCCGTAATCGGCGAACGCACTACGGCGCTCACTGCTCGCCGCCGTGGAGAAGGTCACATGTGACAATGCGCTTTCCTTCTCACGCTTTTTCCGTACTCTCTCCTCCGATTTTTCTCCTCTCTCTCTTTCCTAGGTGTCCTCCTCGTTCTATCGGTTACGTCGAGGGGCGACGGCAAGGGACGCTGCGAAACCACAGGAGTGGCCGCTATTTAAGAGCTGCGCTCTATAAAAGTTATTGAACAGGCTGGCTAAATCCCCTTTCCTTACCTCTTTGCTCTATAGTAAATGTTTGTTCATCAAGAGGAGATCCACTCATGAACACATGCGCATCACAACAGTCCCTCTGTGATCCGCCCCCCAGCCACTCGCTGTTTGGTGGCCGTAACCGCGGAGCCATCTGCCGTAAGGTGTCTGAACATCCCACCTCCTTCATTCACGCTGTGATAGTCACCCCTTTTTCGAGCGTGCGGAAAGCGAGTGCCTGCGGGAGCGTGGCGCCATCCACCGAAGCGGGCCGGAGATCCAAGGATGGGGCTCTCGGGTCTCAGCCTCCGCTCAGACTAAACTGTCCGAGCACTTCATTTTTAGTAAGCAATACAGCAGCAATATGCGCATCGCTTCATTTCAAGTGAGCAGTAGCATACATAGCATCATGCATGCACATTACAGCTGTTAAGTGCAAATAAATATTGGAGCACTTTATAAGCTTCTCTCGTAAAACGTTGTCCGTCGTAACTTTTCTTGGTTAGGGAAAGCGCATTGTGCTTTTTTCCCAAGCACACTGAATACTCATTCGTTGTAACTGTGGAAAATTAGCGAGACCTGCAAAACCACGCCGCATGCACTGCGGGCGCACAATCACGAGCATCGCGAGCTGCGCGAATAATTACCTTTGTAGGGAACAACAACCCACGCGCTTTTCACGTCCGTGCAGGATGGCTTCAGTAGCTCCGCAACGGCAAACAGCAGGGCCGCAATGTGCTGGCAGGTCTCGCTGAGACTGTAAGAAAGTGTTTCTGTTGACATGTGGCTTACTGCACTACCGATACAGTCTCTAGCAAGACAGGCGTCTTAAGGAAAAGCGCTTGTTTGACAAGTTATCTACGCAGCACGTGGACTTCGCGAGGAAATGAAATGTCGCGCACAGGACCGCTGCATAAACAACGGTGCGGTAGCAACCGCGCTGCTGCACCTTTCGGGTGCTACGTATATTTGACTGCTTTCTAGCGCTCGCTGTTCGCTTGTTATGTTTTGTACAGAAAAACGTTACTAGATCTGGTAAACAAAGCATAAATCTTACCCCGCCGTGCAGCTGCAGAATGCGTAGACCACGTGCAGCGGGTCCCCGGAGAACATGACCAGTTGTCTGTAGTAGTTGGCCTTCATTGAAGGCACACAGGTGCTTCGCGCACAAACTCCGTTGTCAACGCGCAGCCACTACACGTTGCGAATGAATTTTTCTTGAACAAAGTTCCATCCACGCCGCAACTGCCTTTCGCATGACGAACCTGCTTGCGTGAGTTCGTAGTGCCGCTCTAACTCTCCAGCGGCGATGGCTGGCAGATCTTTAAAATCTGTCTGCCACCCCGGTTCGGCCAAACAGCTCAAAAACGGCCGACAAGTCGGCGCTACGGCAGCCATAAAAAAATTTCGGCTGGCAGTGCTACGAAAACCATGTGCGCCGGCTGGGACGGCTTCCTCAAGTGTGCGGGGCAGGCCTCAGAACAGAAGGGGGTCTGTTCTTCTATAATCCCCCAAATGTGGTTCGGGCGGCCACCGCTAGACGGCTAGGCTACTGGAAAAAATTCCCCCGCATTTCCCCGAAGGGGAGTATGAGGAAGTGCGAAGCACGGGGTGATGCTATGAGGGGGAGTTTGTTGAAGTTTGGTGGCATTTTGCCCGTTAGTTACATTAACACCCCCTCGTGATCACGTTCGGCTTAACACGCCTCGTTTGTCCCTCTGCGGAAATCTTGGTGAATTAACGTGTATGTTCGAGAGATGTTCGAGAGGGAATGTAATCACGCACACACACACACACACGCAAAGTAAAGTGAAACGACAGTATTTATTTCAGCACTTTTTTGTGTTGTTGTATGCGACGGTCATTACGACCGCCTTGTGGTCGCTAAAGTGGACCGTTAAGGGTTGTTGCAGGACAGCCCTTACATTACAGTTCCTAGCAAAGGCCAGGTCTATATACCCGCCGTTGACGGTGGTCGGAGACTCCAACGGTAGGCACGTCATGGAGTGATTGTCGAGCATGTAGTCCACCAACCACTCGCCGCCCTTTCGCACGTCCACGTTAAAGTCCCCGACCAAGACGACGGGGTCCGAGTCTCTTACGCGCGCACTCGCGCGTTTGAATGCGTTAAAGATATAAGGCGCGTTACTAACACTGATATCAGCGCCATACAAAAAAAAAAAGTCGCGTCCGTGGCTTAGTCGGTAGAGCGTCGCGCTGCGGCCGCAAAGTCCTCGGATCGAAACCTGGCGCCGGATGCTGTTTTTTTTTTTTATATATATTGTGTAGTGGCCTGGCTGGCGCGCCGAGAGAGGGTGTTGCGAGCTGGAGAGTAGTAAAGGGGCTTTAGGAGAGTAGGCGAGGGGGGAGAGAGGGCGCTATGCGAGCGCCCATCACGCGTCGGAAATCCGGCGCCGTTGCTAGGCCGGTAGCTAGCTCCGTTGCTAGGCTGCGGACGGAGGACGGCGGTGGAAGCAGGAGTAGGCCCGACTAAGAAGTGCTTCGCACTTAAAAGGTCCATTCACACCCCATAACAAGTGCCTAACGTCCTCTGTCTTTTTTAGATCTACGAGACTGACGAACGACGTTCTATTTCGAGAGGACTGAACTACGACAAACTGCCGAACCACGCCAAAATCGTTGCAAGCGTAACGAGCATACCATTTTATTGAAGTCATTTGTTTACAGTGTGACGGTCGGGATTCTCAACGTGACCCTGGGTCCACACTGGGCATGAGGAGACGGAGGCAAAGACAGAGGGAAGATTTAACATTATATTTAATAGGATCAACAGCGCCGACCTCGCTTACGCCTAGGCGTCCCTGGGCTGCTTCGGCGAGATGCGGCACGGGCAGTGATTTCCCTACAAGCCGCCCCCCCCCCCCCTAGGTGGTGTGCAGACCCCTCCCCTAGTTTTTCTGGACACCCCCCCTTGAAATCCCCAAATTTCTCTCTTCTCAGTCCTTGTATGGACCTTTTTCAGTATCGATCTGTGCATGCGCGGGCTGCCCGTCTGCTATTCTTGGCAGTAGCCTCGGGCAAAATAAACAAAAGTGCGCCCCCCGAGCTTGCTGTTAGCGTTGCACGTATTTATTTCTTTTTTTAAATGCAGAGCATTTCAGTAACTCACGATGTCACCCGCGTTGGCGTCCGTAGTCCGCATCGGTCCCCGTCGGTCTGGCATTGGATTGGATTTGATGGATTGGATTGGCTTGGATTGGCTTGGCTTGGATTTGATTGATTTGGATTGTGGATTGGATTGGATTAAAGTGGATTGTGTTGGATTGTGTTGCGTCCATAGCCGCGCCCGTTGCGTCCTAACCCGCTCCACGTTGTCGTCATAGCCGCGCAGGGGGTTCACGGCACGTTTCACGTTTCACCATCGACTTCATCGACAATGTCTACGGCGGAAGAGAAGGCTGTCGCGGCGGCGTGGCTGCGGATGCTGATGCGCAAGCGCCGCAAGCGAGCCGCCGACGCCGAACTTCGCCAGCGAGAAGCCGCAGCCATTCGTGAACGGTCGGGCGGCGATGCGGGAGGGAAAACAAGCACAAAAAGAACAGAACTCCTGCTGGCGCAGTTTCAGGCAGGGAGCGCGCGAGCACTGCGAAGCGGGGAAATTTGAATACGTCGGGTGGTAGGCAGTGAGCGGATAACGGGCGCTACCAGCCCATTATGGCGAATCAGTGCTCTGCATTCCAACAGTTTTCACGTAGAGTGGAACGGCTGTACTTTTTTCAACAGCTTCGTGGCAGTTCGTATGTGCTCACAAAAAAGGCTTTCAAAGGAAAGGGGCAAAGTGGTTTGAGGCTGACCACGCTGCGAGCACGCTTTCGATATTCCAAGATTTTTTTCAGCGTCTTTATTTGGCCTAGTACCATGTGCCCGGTCTTCAATTGCTTTTGTTTTTATGGACCCTGGATGATTAGCGCTGCTTTCACGCTGCATCAAGTAAGACGTGTGGAAGTTTAATTATAAGAACTGCAAATAAATAACATATTGATTCGTCAGAGGCCACTGGTACAGAGCAAGAACAAGCCCGTGAGGAGGTACGAGCAAAGCATATATCGACAAGCACTCACCCAAAATTACTTCGACTGAGGCCGCCTTTGACTTGAACTAAGTGCAGTAAACACACATATAATTTACTTTCTTCATTGATTCGATGCCGTTCTTTGTTTACAACCGTAATCTTTGCAGAAGCTCTTTCAGCATGTACACTTAAAATGGGCAATTTGGCGAGGCGAAGCGCTACGGAAGCTAATCCTGGCGTTTTAATAAATCGGGAGCGTACAATCGGTGCGTCATTTATAAGTGCTGGATAATTCGTGTACTACCTAAACATTGTTTCAAGAACTCAAATTTCGTCACTGGCCCTTGTAACAAGTTCGAAAATGTCCTGATACGGTGAAAAATGGTGAGAAATTAAAAAAAAAAACTGAATACGGACCTTCCATGGTAAAAAATGAATTTCTATAAATTTGTTTTTTTCTTAGATTGAATAGAAAGCACCGCCTCTCAGGTGTATATATATATATATAGAAAATGAAAAACGTACGTCACGGGGATGAGCGTTTGGTTAACAGACGTCTATTATTTAACTAGCGGGATAAAAAAACTGCTTTTCTAGTTTATGACCACCCCCCCTCCCAAAGCTATTGAGACACCCCCCTTGATTCGATGCCTGGGGAAACCCGTTGATGTTCGCCGCGGTCACGTCGCGGTGGCTCGGATCGAACGAAGGGGCCACTGACTCCGTCTCGTACGATGGCTGGACGTCGGTTGGCTTAAGTGTGGGCGTGTGGTCAGGCGTCGCACTCGAGCGACGGCTACACTCCGGCTCCCCTGCCTTCTGCCTACCGCTTCTTGCGTCTCGTCTCGTCCGCTCACCAGGTCGCTCTCCCGTCAGACGTCGCACCCGAGCGACAACTAGACTCCGGGGCCTGACTCGCCCTGTCTTCGGCCCTGTCTTCGGTCTCGTCCGCCACCGGATCGCTGTCCCTCGAGCTGACTGCCTGAATATGACTGCCTGGATTTGAACTGATCTCGGCCTCCGGTCGGCCTCCTCTTTTAATACCTGTCGTCGTTCTTCCACTCCTCCCACGCCGTCAATGACCGCTGTCCCCTCATGTCCGGCGGAGGCATAA
Organism: Haemaphysalis longicornis; assembly: GCA_013339765.2. Lineage (NCBI taxonomy): Eukaryota > Metazoa > Arthropoda > Arachnida > Ixodida > Ixodidae > Haemaphysalis > Haemaphysalis longicornis. The sequence continues at coordinate 114,884,122 of CM023452.1, read as the reverse complement.
TGAGCCACTTAGGTTGTCACAAAAGGGGTTGAGTTCTTCTTATCGCGCGGGGGTGGGGGGAGGTTGGGGGTTGAGAGGCGTCTCTAAGACGGTACCAAGGTTCCCTATTCAAGATGGGTCATTGGCGCTTCTAAAGGCACTCGCCTCTCCGTAAAAGGGTTGAGAGTTGGGCTAGTTGGTAATGATGCATCTCGAAAAACAAACTGCGCGCAAATTAACGGGGACAAGAACACATGAAGACGGCACAAGCGCAGACTCGCAACTAGTTTATTATTGCACAATGCAAAGCTTTAAATGCCCAAGCGCCCAATCGCCACGCCCCCAATGCGTCACATGTTTCTCGGCGCACTCAGCCGAAAATACAAAAGCCGTAACAACAAAACCACATAACAAACTTTCAGGAGCACGAATGGCGAAAAATCAGCAAAGATAACCGCATCATACATGGATTAAGACCTCCCTCCCACCCCCATCACGCATGCCCAGAAGAGGCACCGAAATAGCGCTCAATGTGCATCTAAATATGCGACATCCCGATTAAGCAGGGCGATAGAGGGTTGACTGATGCAATCGGAACCAGCTTTTATGATGTGGCTGGCTTCTACAATTTCTCGCGTTTGTTGGTTATGTCGGAAAAGGATGGCTGTGCGCTCAAACATTGCCGCGCATGCAGACCTGATTGTGTCCCTGCGTTTGAGCGAACAGCCATCCTTTTCCATCCTTTGAGGCGCCATTCGTGCGCCTCAAAGTTCGTTTTGTGCTTTTGTTGTTACGGTTTTTGTATTTCCGGCTGAGTGCGCCGAGAACTGTGACGCATTGGGGGCGTGGCGATTGGGCACTTGGCATTCAAAGGGACACTGAAGTGAATTTGTCAAGCTCCCGTGTTTTGCTTGCACTGTGTAGACTGGCTCAAATTAACCCACTATTCATCGTTTATCCGGTTGACAAATCGGTAATTATTTTACAAAGCGCGAAAGATAGAAAACTACTATGCGCTGTTTGCGGCGGCCGCACCAACTAAAGGCGGTGACGTCAGGAGGGGGGGCACCGTGATTGGACGATGCCCAAGGTTAGCAATCAAAAGTTGCGGTTTCGGTTTCGGTTCTGTAAAACAACATGCTTGACATCTGATGGCGTTGTTGGATGGGCATTCTCGATTTCTCATTATCGCCGTACCGCGCTTCTGCCATGTTGTCGGCTGTCAAATGTCTAAGATAAACCTCCCAGGGGCGGCTTGAATCGTACAAATCACTAGACGAGGCCTACGCAGTGGAATGAACGTCCTCCGCGTCACCGCAGACTCTCAAATGCCATGCGCTTTTCCCGCATATTCGGAGCTTGCCTCACTCATGTCTGTTCGTAAAAAGCTAGTTCGCACCAGGCCAAGGGTGTGCTGATTCAGGCCTGGGCCCACTGCCCGCAAGCAGTCGGTGCTTGTGGCAACAGCACGCCAACGAGAACTCGCTAGCGTGTCATTGTCAGTATGCGCGCGTTCTGCGATCTCGCTCGTGGAGCAGTGAACGTTACGGCCCAAAAATGGTGAACTCAGTTTCAGAAAACATCGGCCGCATACGAAAAAATCAACTTACAAAAAAAAATACATGTACCCGCGGGGATTCGAACTTGCGACTTTCAAAACAAATTCTAGCGCCTCAGACCTCTAGGCCACGAGCCGGCACTGTCGGGTTTGGATATATAAGGTTTATAATGTATGACCAGTGTACACTTTTATTTATTTTAAGCATTTTAAGTACTTTATGTGACTATTTGTTGTATGTCACTCCTGCAGTAAGTGTCCCCCAAACTTCCACAATATCTCACGTCTAGCAATTGCATTTCTTTGACGGAAAAGCGTTCGCAGATGTGCGGTCGTGCTGCTGACCGCTGTGCTTGTTTACCCAGCGCAAAAAGTGCTTCCTGCTCCCTAGTTTTGCGCTGTACGGTAACAGTTTCAGGTGATTTTATTTTCTTAGTACCTATATTGACTTCGCTGACTCTTCTCCCGCCTTCAAGTGGCCTTAGGATTTTCCTACTAGCGTAAAGTCAGTGAAGCGTCGCATGTGCACTTGTGTGGAGCGACCCGGACTCTGAGTTTGACACAGTGTACAAACTAACAAAGTAAGGAAAGGCACATTCTTTCATTCACAAAGGTGTTGTGGCTTAGTTTCAATTGAGCGAGCGAATAGCGACGACCCGTCGGCGGCCGGCGGGACGAAACGCTGGGCCGACTGACTCGATCGGTAGGTCGTCTGGTCGGCGAACCGTGCAGTAGCGCAGCCATTTTCCAGCTCATCCTGCTGACGTCACACGAAAACGCCGCAGAAAATGGGCGGCGTAAAAGAGGAGGACAGCATTTTCGAATTGATTTTCTACTCAATAAATTCGCGTAAACGCGGCCAGAGTGGTCGAAACAATGCCTACGGACTCCGAACTACAATTTGCGGCTAGTAATCCCGCAAATGTTTACAAATCACTTCAGTGTCCCTTTAAAGCTTTGAATTGTGCAATAATAAACTAGTTGCGATTCTGCCCTTGTGCCGTCTTCATGCGTTCTTGTCGCGCAGTTTGTTTTTTGAGACTCACCTCTCCGCGGCTTCTCTAAATTCCCATTGCTGGCCCGGTGACGCCATCCCCGTGCGGCGCGCTCGGACCGTTTTTCGGAAGGGTCCCGTCGCGATGTCCCGTCGCCGATCCTTAGGCAGTTCAATGGACATACAACGGCCCTGTACAAGATTAGAACAGCGATAGTCTCCTTTAGCGCCGGTTCCCGGGATTGATGGTGCTGCCGGATGACACCGTACCAGTATGGCACTATGGACAGTTTCTTGAGGCCAACCACCCGCCGAAATCTTTTCGGTGAACACGAGCCATCACAACAGCATAAGATCCCCAGACGCTTACCTTAGGCCGTGGTTAGGGGCTGGAAAGAAGGCGGAGAGAGGTATATCTCAAGGACGATATTTACACAGCATGCAAATTTAAAGCTGAGCTGGGCCGTTTATGGGATTCTACCAGGTAGATAAACATGCAGGAAAAGGCCTACTCACATGACGGCGGAAAGGAGTTTTGGGGGACCGCAGAGCTCGCCTACGTCGCTAGCAAAGTCAATAAATCCAGGGACTTTCGTTTTTAGTTTTCAGCCCTGTCCCTAGACCGCGCTTGCCCGTAGAGCCGAAAGTGCCGACTTTTAGGTGAAATAATAGGTTCAGGCGTCTCTTTTAGCCCTGACTGGCCGGAGTTTGGCGGCAACCAGCGGGGACGCAACCTGTTTTGGCGCGAAGAAGAAAGACGTGTGGCCGAGCGGTGGCCCCTCTTATTCTGCTCGCTGGCCTCCTGCGGTGCGTCCAATCCTAAATGTTTTGTGGTCTGACATTCAGTTCAGCCACACGGCCTAAGCAAGAAAAGGTTTGAACACAAAGTTTATATAGGCAGGACCATTCGTGACTACCAAAACCGTCGACATGGCTCATATACAGTCAAAGCTCGATATAACGAATCACGCGGGACCACCCAAAATTATTCGTTATTTTGAAATACAGTAAAGCCCGCTTATATCGAACAGCGCGAGGATTGTAAAATAGTTCGATATAGAAAATGAAGCCATAAAAACTTACATGAGAGTAACCCTGCCGACGGGAGTCACGAGCTAACGCTGAGCTCTTACCACCCTGCAGTTCACTACGACCCTTCCTCGGCAAGAAACGAATCATTTATTGCGGCGGAAGAACTGCGTGAGTGTAGCTTGCTTCTTGGATAGCAAAGCGTTGCTGGTGACTGCTTGCTGCACGGTATCTAAGCAGCCGAGTGAGAGGCAGCATGAACAAAACAAGTGCAATTATAAGAGTCAGTTTGCCACAAGAGCCTGCCAGAAAGGAGCAGCTCCGCTTCAGGAAAAAAATAGAAATTGTTTACAGTACTTACATCATGTACACCACAAATCACTCATATTTTACTTCTAGACATGGTGTAGTGGAAGCAATCAAATCAATTCTCGTCTTAAAGGAGTAGATTCAAGTGCGTAAGCGGGAACAACACATAGAGATTCTGTCGGGCGTTACCAGCATGTAGCATCCTTCTTTTGCCAATTTTATCGTTTTTCCTGCTTATTTTTATGCCGTTTCTTTTTTTTGTCCGTGGTGTTGTCTTTGTACTTGCCATTCCCACACCCTTTTTTTTCATTTTCTCCTCAATTTTCTATCCTTTATTTATACCAGTCTTTTTCTTTCCCTTTCAAGCCCCTTATCCCCATTTCCATGTGTAGCGCAGCCGACCGGACAGTTCTTCTCATTCTTTCCTTCAGTAACCTCCCTACTCTTCCACTGTTTCTTCCTTTCCTTAAACTTGCACACTAGGTCATTTTAGATTCGCTGATAGCATTACAAACTTCCCAAAAGGTCTGGAGGGAAATTTTGATGGGAATTGCTCATAGATTGCCCGTTGCCTTTTCTGTGTGCTTTTTTGCTTGTTCTCACAGCCAAAGAGTAATGTACTATATGTGCTGTACGCATAAAAAGTAATGTAGTGATGTATGTGTACAGTATTTTATTGGGTTCAGCTTGCACAGATACCTTCTCATGTCTCAAACATAACCTGCTGAAGAATGAGATGGCACGGCTGTCAATGTCAAATTTGCCTTTGTTTCGTTGTCGGAATTGCAACACAGAATATGTTCTGTGGTGTTAAGTACATGATACATAGTGGCTGATGACATTATCATGCCCTCATTATTTTTGATGAAACTAAGAATGCTGGGGATTTTAACCAGAATCAGCTGATACTTTCATAAACAGCTACAGAATTACTGGCACCCAGCTCTGGTAGTGCAACTTCGTCATCGTTCTTGTTGCTGTGAACACGCTGGATGGAAGCTTGGAAATTTGACAAGGTCTGCGACGGCATCTCTGCGGTCACCGGTTTGACGGCATAAATAGGAAGGCTGTGCTACGCGTATCGGACTGCGAGACGGATGGTTTATTATTCCTCCTTTGTAAGGGATATATACAGCTGAAGAATATCTCCAGGTGGTCCTGGCTGAACCGATACGTGCAGATGTAATTGTCGCAAATAAAAAAAATTCAAAGTTCCATTTTTGAGGGCTGTCTTAATGACTATATGCAATACATATTAATTCTGAATACTCTACACTAGTGAATGATGATTGTTCCATGCTAAGCAATTTGATTCACCATATATAGTTGATATTTGGCAGCTGTTTCAACATTAACCCCTATGATTTAACTGATATGGCGCAATAGCTCATTTATAGGTACACTTAAATTTATTTACTTGTGGAGGGAGACATATATCCTTGGTCGACTTCGCCTTGCACAAATGCACAACATGCAATCACTACTTGAGAATTCGCATATCTACGTTAGCCCAAGAGCTTCGAAGGCGATTTCAATAGGCAGACAGATTTCTGGCCAAAACCGAAGGCATTTCAGGCAAAACCGGGCGCGAACGGCAGCGGGCGTTTCCCTTCATTAGGGAAGGCGCAAAGGAGGACAGAATATTTTTTTAACCCCCAACGAGGTTGGCGCCCAGACATCGGCGTTTAAGGGCTCGCATGAATGAATTTTACCCCTCCGCCTCCTCTGTGCAGGTGCAGACGTGGGCCATATAAGAGTCGAAGTACAAGTAGACGTGAAAAAATATAACTTCGCTGATCTATCGAGCATCGCTAATGTGGTCCATACATATCCCATTAGGAGGTGCATGTGGGTGCACTATATCTGATTATTAAAAATTTGCATTGTGTTTTTCAGTGATCGAAGGAGCATGCATCAATCGAAACTGGTACCTTTCTGCTTCGCCTGGTCATCATCTAGAAAACCATCTTATTGTGCAAATAAAATTATTCTTATTATTACTATTATTTATTTCATTTCTCACTACAAACAAAACAGCGTTTAATGAGAGTATAACAGCACACGTAAGCAAGAACGTAGTTTTAGGCTAGACATCGTAAAATCTTTCGGACGCTTGTTTGTTTTTAATTTACGAATCATGTACTATTATGAGCAATATGAAAGGGAACACAGGCAACACGTAGAAAACACCCTCAGACCCAGATATGAGTGATACGCAGGCGGCCACCGCCGGAAACAAAGTGGAAAGGGGGACGCTGTTCTAACAACTGTTCCCATTCCCGCCGTGCGTCTTATCGGCTGTCCGACGATACCATATATCGGTTAAATGACGTAAGCTGCGGCTTTGTAGAAATGTCAGCGTGGTAGGGGTGCCAACAGTTAGTGGAAGAGCGCCCTCCTTTCCCCCTTAGTTTTTCACAGCGCCGTCCGCGTATCGCTCCGAGTCTGTTTCGAGGCTGTTTGCCACGCGTTCCCGTGTTCCCTTTCATATTGCTCATAATAGTACACTCAAAGGGAGCCGATCTGCTTAGCAATGTCTCACGTAACATGACTGACATGACCAGCTGACGGCGAATTCCAATCGGCAGCAGCCACTCCCAGGCATTTAGGGAATCGTATCTTTGAAGATAGGCGGCGGCGGCGGCTTTATTCTATCGTCGGCATGTGCGGGCTGCAGCAAGGGCGCACGAGGGTAGATAAGATAGTTTCCGCAAGCGTCAAAATTACACACTAGACGACACCATGGTGTGCTAGTGTGAAGCTTTATAAATTACTTCCACGTGACTGACGCTCCTCACAAAATACCGGAACGGAATCTCGCGCCTCAGCCCCAATTTGTTTTTGCTTAATATTTCATTTATTTTAGTTCATCAAACATAAATGCGTTGAAAAAACTTATAGAACCACACAATACGTAGTAAATGTACTCCTACGTTTAGTTTATGGGCCTGAATTAGTGCCTGATCTGCAAAAAATTGTTAACGGTATCTTCGACTACTGATCTGGCAACAACAGCGTGGCATCATGGCGGCTTCCGTGTTTAGACACTTTTCAGGGCCAGCTTTACCCGCCTTGCTCGAAAGCGGTACGGAGTCCTCGGCGTCTTCGACATAGCAGAGACAGGCATGGATACAAGTGAATAACAGCGAACCCAGCGAATCGAGTAAGTGCGGGCAGTGAGTGGCGCGGACTTGAAGATCCGTGACACCGCAGCCTGCAGCGCCCAATATGGCGCTTTCGGCGCAAACGGCATGTAGGCGTGAAGCTTGGGCTCTAGGGCCCTATTCTCGACTGCACAAATTGCCGGCAATTTGCCGAAAGTCTGTTTTGATTGGCTTTCAATTTTGGTCACGTGCTTCCGGTTGACAAAGCGGTTGTGTGTGCTGTCGTCATTTTGACGTTTCATGAAGTTTATGGGCACCAGTTCTAATTACTTGACACATCGACAACTTCGGCCTACGTAAAAGTGACGTAATGTTACGTAACAGCTTCAAAATGGCGGCTGTTTTTGTCGCAAGATACAAGCAAAAAAAGGCCAAAAATTGCCCCGGATTTCGGTGCTGCGAAATGTCCGCGAATTCGCAGCAGGCGCAGTTTCGCATGACGCGCGGTTTAAAGCGTGTTCTCTACCGAAAGAATTAATAGTTTCGACTGTTTCCAAGTCAGCGATCAGGGAGCATACAAATAACGTGCCGTAGTTTGCTTTTATGTTTGGCAATAAGATAAAAATTATTTGTTTGACGTAACCGCAACATAAGAGGGCAGTACAATTCTCCCCATCACAAAGAGGACCCAATGCATGGTATTTGTCCACGCACCTCCTAGTAAGCTGCTAGGTCACATGATTTAACTCAAGAGAAAAATAGCAAAGAAAAATGACTCGTTTGTTCATTACAGCGTAGATTGAAGTCGACCTTGACGAATGAGTGAATCGGCGACATCGGTGCGCTCCGCGGTTATTAGGCGTATCGCTTTGCTGCTCTTATGTGTCACACAAGCGATGGTCGCCGCGGTATTTTTCTGTGATCCATCCATCCATCCATCCATCCGTCCGCGTGTCCGTCCGTCCGTCCGTCCCGTCTCCGTACTTCATCCATCCATCCATCCACCCGCCCGCCCGCCTGCCCACCTGCCTGCCTGCCTGCCTGCCTGTCGGTATGTCTGTCTGTCGACCTCTATAAGCCATTATGGATAGAGACGTGGCTACGAGTGTGCCACTCCTTCCCGAGACGACTTGCAGACCCCTAAACCGAACGAACATGCCCTAGACGAACGAACAGAACACGCTCTAGATAAGGAAGATGCCTTCCAGATTGATAAACCCTCGAGGCCATTGTGCTGATATCAATGCCCACGTTTTAACAAAGCAATACCTTGAAGCGGACGCCTAGACAGGGCGTATCTAAACGTAATCGATAGCTTGCATCAGACCAATGTCAGCAGTTAGGTTTTACAGTCATCCGGGAAACGTTGGCCTAGATCGAGCTCACCCACACCGCTTCATTTCTTTATTTCTAGTATCATTTTTACCGCGTTTACTATTATACCCACTACCCTCACTCCCGAAATCTTTCAGTCCGCATGATATGACACTGCTGTTGATAATAAAGAGGCGGCTCGCACGGGCACAGGGGCACAGGGCATAGCTCGCTCCTCGCGCTCGTGGCAGTGGCTCGTGTTCCGCCACAGGAATCGGGTGATCGGCTGCTTGGCTCTTTTCTCCGTCGCTGTCCGCGACATTCTGGTGCCGTCAAACCAGGGAGATCGAACCACGAGCAGAATCGACTTGACGCAGTGCAGATGCCGAGGTACGCTAGGCCTAGGGATTCCTTGGGATCCAGCGGATTGAGACGCCTCGTCCTCGAATGCTGCTCCCCGCTCGTGCTCGTGCCGGAGCCACCCGGCCGCCCGGCTTCACTGCCATCTGCCGTGGGGGAGCTACGCCGCCGCCGTGACTTCGTGAGGAAAGCCGTCACAAGGGGCGTAGCTGCAATTGAATCGTTGCTAGAGGATGCAGACTCACCGTCGAGCAGATCCGCTCGCAACTGCTCGCCGTCAACACCAAGTACGAGGAGATGAGGTCCTTGACAAGCGCGTCCTGGAAATCATCCATTTAGATGAGTTAGAAGCCGACTTTTCAACAAGCTTTGAATACCACGAAATGGTGCACATGATACGTGAGCACATTTCCTTCGCCCAGAGCGCCGAGCCATCATTTTGCCGTCACCCGGCGCGGCAAGACTGCGGCGCTCCCCGGTGACAGCAAGACAACCGTGGAGGCCGACAATGTGGCGAATGTGGACGCTGCGTGTGAGCCGCGCGTCTGCGACCTACACGTCCGCACAGCTGGCGAGGACTCTCATCGCCTTGAACAACTGGTGGAGCTCGCGGCAGATTCCCTTGATGGACAACTTGGCCTACCTAGCAGCCCGCCTAGCGACGACTGCAGCGTACTCACGGACGGCCAAGGCATCGGACTTGCCAAAGACCCGATGACTACGATGTGCAAGGGTGCGGCCGTCCCGGAACCTCTAAACGTGATTTTCTTCGACGGTTCGGACGCCGTGGGCGCAGGTGGACGTTTCCTGCTAAAACACCGCTTGGGTAATCGTCGCCAGCGGGCGCCGTTGCCACTTGAAAGACGGTGGTCGTGTTTTCCCCGGCGCTGGCATTCCCACTGGCACCTTCGCTGGCGTTTACGCCTGCTATTATCTCCACCGCTGGTCGGAGCAACGTCGTCCCGATCTGCATTGCGCGAACTACCAGATGAACCTGGTTGTGGAGGGCTCATGAAAGGATACTCGGCAGCTACCATGACCGCGCTCGACGGGCCCCCAAAAGGTCCTGGAAGCTCCCCTGTCAGCTGCTGCGATCGTCATCCCGGAAACACTATGGCGCAGCTCACCATCTCGGTCTGCACAACTCACCACGACAAGTGGTCAGCTGTGACCAACTACCAGCGATAGCAAACTGCCCCGGCTACACGCGGGTCTTTCAGGGGCTAACCAGGACCGAGTTCGTAGATATGATGCTCCATCCCGAGCAGGGCGAATTCCCCTATGACCCCGGTAGTTACGGCGGATAACAAGGCGACCAGAGAGGCGATCGAGGCAACGAACATCACCCTCACACCGACTACGACCAAGAGGCGTAGCTTGAGGACCCGCGAAACTACGCTATCAGCCACTTCAGGATGTGCAGTGAGGAGGGCGCATAGGAGTCAGCAGTCGTCAAGGAGGCCTGCCGCAGCAAGCTCGAGCAGCTCCGAATTGAATGAAGTATCTGCTATCATCGGGTGCTCAAGATGATCCTACCTAGGATTCCCAAGAACATTGTTCCTGCTACTGGTATCTGCGCGTCCTCAATTGTGCCGGTGGACTCGGGGTGCACAACGAGATCGTATCTCTACAAGCGCTCTTCCTTCCGTGTGATTTCTGCTGCTTCTCCGCCGTTTCCCAACTGACATTCGTATTGCTATGACTGCCGGTTTTATCATCGTACCTGGGTGCCTTTGTGTATTGGCCGCAACCGCCTGCTAGCTGCTTCCTCTTGCTCGACCATCGCATCTTGGCCGCGGCGGGAGTGTGTTGATAATAGAGGTGGCTCGCACGGGCACAGGGGCACGGGCATAGCTCGCTCCTCGCGCTCGTGGCAGTGGCCCGTGTTCTGCCGAGGAATCGGGCGATCGGCTTCTTGGTTCCTTTCTCCGTCGCTTTCCGTGACAACTGCCTCGTGGCATTGTCACCAAAGTCGCATGACCGCATTCGAAGACTACGCTTCCTCGAACTCAAATTTTCTTACAGTATTCTTTCTTTCACAACAGCCCTTACTTATAGATTACGCGGAAACAAACCCCGCAATATGTGTACGTACATCTAAAAATTTTTAAAGCATTCATCCATCAGCGGCACGGAGGGAAGAACCACGACTTCACATCGGCGGGCCGATTTCAGCCCGTGCGTAACAATAAGTATACTTGCAGCTACCACCATTTTATCTTTACGTCAAGAGGTCACGTCTATCCCACTGCATTTTTTTAAGGACGATAGTCTTTCTTTGGCTACTTAAAGGGGCCGTGGAGTCAAAATACGACTTGCTTTTATTCACACAGTTCGGTGTTTTATAGTGCACTCAGCACTAGTCCGTCAGCAAAAGATGCTTTTATACAGGGCAATTAAAATATTGTAGCGTAAACGTAGCAATTGGTCAACAGTAAAGGGTATAGTTTAATAAGAAAGAGACCAAAAACCCTATAGCAGTCTAATGGCGTCTCTGCTTGCCGAGGGAAACCCGCGCCATTAGACTGCTATAGGGTTTTTGGTCTCTTTCTTATTAAATTATACCCCTTACTGTTGACCAGTTGCTACGTTTACGCTACATTTTTGGTGGAGGAGCCGGGTACCAGCCGCGAATCTCGCATGCACAGCGAGGACACCGCCTCTGAAGACCGGGCGCATGAAACAGAGCTGACGCCCGTTCATCAACGCACCAGTCGTCGGATTCGAGGTGCATCGCCTGAGTACGGACTTCTGCCCGCGACATCCAGGGCAGCAGCGGCACACCCTACGGCCCCCAACAATGGCAAGCGACAACCTTACGCCATGTCAGTGCGTATTCCAACAGCCGCGAAAGGCTCCAAGTTTTCATGGAGACGCCTTCGAAGACGCGGAGGATTGGCTTGAGCTGTATGAGCGGGTCGCAAGATTTAATGGATGGGATCAAGCGCGGAAGCTTCATGACGTGCACTTCACCTTGGAAGACGGCGCGAGGACGTGGTGCGAAAACCACGAAGCAGATTTCACAAGCTGGGATGAATTCCGGTGCAGATTTCTGAAGACCTTTGCCCGGGGTGACCGCAAAGAAAAGGCTGAAGCCGCTTTGCGCTCCAAAAACACTATAGCAGTCTAATGGCGTCTCTGCTTGCTGAGGGAAACCCGCGCGCGAGAGAAAAGTCCTCTTCCTCCTTTAGCCGGGGTGTTCCCGTGCACACCCAATCTCGCGCGAACGAGGGATTGACGGCACCGCCCTGCACTTCTTGAGTGCCACAGAGTTGCCTTCTAATGACTTGACTGTGGCAATATTTAAGAAAAATTACACCATCTTCCCGTAGGGGAATCCTGAGTAGTATGCGAAGCAGCCATGGGGTCGACTGAAGTTCCTATTAGTATTCAGTTCGTCGTTTACGTTGACGTTCAGCTACGCGTGCCTTCGTTGTATCAGTAGCTTCTTGACGTAGTTTGAATGAGTGAAGGATGCATGAGGGGCGTTCGTAGCACATGCTCCCGTTACGGTTAGCGCAGTGGGAAGAGCATCACGTACCTCCCGTTGCGGCCAGAAAGTTGTGGGACCGAAACCGGGTGCCGCCTAACTATTTCTTTTTATAGTGGGCTGCTCTTACGTCAGCCCACACGCTCACGGGGCAGAAGAGACGCGCATGCGCAGTAGAGTGCGGACAGCGGACAACGACAACGAGGGAGGGAGGGACACAGCCCCGAGCATGAGATGATTTGCATCTAAAATTTCAACCTGTGTCGTATGTTTCATGACATTTGAAGTGACATATTAGAGGAAGATACCTAAAACGAAAGTCAGTGTGTTGACTAAGGCTGCCGGTGTATGGCATACAGTCGTTAGTTATCTTGGTTCGCTATCTTGGTTATTGTCCGCTTTCCTAGATGGCGCAGCGATACCAGTGAAGGAGCGCTGTTAGCACTTGGTTTCGCGTTCAAGACTGGACTTTAGCTGCCGTGTTTTCGCAGCAGTTCACAGTAATCTTCCCGTGAAACAGTGGGTATGGCTCTATACCCACGGTCATGTAAGCCATAGAGTTTCTCACTTATATACACTAGAAAGGATGCTGGCGCTAGTGTCTATGCGAGCCGCCGATTGTCTGCTTCAACCCAAATGAAGGCCGCCATGCCTGATGGCCGTGTGATTTTCGAAATTGGCTTGACCCAGCCTTCATCTTCACTTGAATCAACATACTTTTTTTTAAATAGAAAAGCTATTATCTATGCCTATGAGCGTATAAATTATTACTCGTGTCAACAACGTGCATTATATGTTACGTTTAAATTGAGGTTTAGAAGTATTATTTTAAAAGGCAGGAAGAGATTTGTGAACTGTATACAACTCTGAGTTTAGCGGATCTGGCGATTCGGCGGTGAAGCCTTTTTTGCGTGTGAGTCGGTGATGGCGTGCGGCTTTACAAAGGCTGTTCTACTGCGTTCAATTTCATTCTGGAAGACCACTAGTAGAGGAGCGACGCGTCGTTACCCCAAGTAAGTATACACGGTTGTTGTTCACTTCCGCTCATAAGTGTAACTTTTGTCTCCTTACCCGACGTGCGGCCGGCATGCTGACAAAATCGTCGAAGAACGCTGAGTAACAGCTGATCATTTACTTTGGTGCCTTAACCCATAACGCCCAACTCGAACATATGCGCCACCGCTGTTTGTCGCTAACACTTTAACGGTGGTTTATGGACCGAATGGTTAATCGGGTTCTTTGTTGTATTCTTTGTGTATCGCTGTAAGTTCAGTGTGATGCGACAATAACTGGAACACTTTAAAAATTTTTCTTCAGCGAACCGCCCCTCTGTTCACGATGAAACATCACACGAAGAGCGCATTTTGTGGTTTATTTTGCTTGACACCGGGTACAACGTCGGTACTTCCCTGTTTATTCTGAAAATAAATAAAAACGATTTTTCTCCTCTGGGAAAATGGCAGCCGATTGAGACATGCGAGCCAGCGCAAGCTGATCTTGGAACGACATTGCCCACTAGGGCATGCAGAGTGAACGCACGTTTGGGAGTCACGGAGGGAAATAGCCAAACACGCACACAAAACTTCCAAACAAAACGAGAACAAACACAGAAGGACAAATCAAGAATCGTGAGACTAATTTCGCAGACCCGGATAACCTAGTAAAGCTAGCAGACGATCAGAAAATGGGAAAGCAGGTCAGGAAACCGATACAACGTTTATTGCCAAAGATCAACCGTAGGAATATTTTATTGTGATTGGTATCAGCTGTGACGCAAGTATTCGTGATCATCGTAAACTAGGGACGAAACAGATCTTCTGATCGTCTGCTACATCTTTTGGCTCCTAACTACTGCGAATATCAAACGTGCGTTTCGCTCTGCATACCTTAGGTGGCGCCATCGATCCAAGATCAGCTTGCGCTTGCTCGCTCGTCCAAATCGGCCGGAATTTTCCCATTGGCGAAAATTGTATTTTTTTTTCAGATTAAACAGGTCCGTACCGTCGTCTTTCCCGGTGTCAAACAAAATAGACCACTAAATGTGACCTTTTTGGGGAAGTTTGAACTCGAACACAGAGGCTGTGAAGTTTGAGCACGAACAGAACGGTGGTTCGCTCAGGAAAAATTTTTAAAGTGTTCCATTTATCGTCGCACCCCTCTGTACGTCTTGACGCACTCCAGAGCCGTTACTATGAGCAATGTAATAATTTTATATGGTCGAGAGTGACTAACGTACAAACCAGGGTATCTTATCAGGCCACACAGCAAGAAAATATTCGTACTTCACTTACGGTACCCTTCCAGATCACGGCTTCTTGCTAAATGAGGCAGACAGGCAGGTCGTTCAAACTGGAGCAGTGGGCTACATTTTATGGAAGTTCTTAATTCTGGGAAAATTGTCGCGTAGTTGTTTTTATTGGATGACCAATAACGCGAACTGATATATCTAAGCACCGTGGGTGAACATTGCACTCCTACAACACTGCTTTCCTGCGATAACTGATCATCACCTGCTTAATTAAGACAGGTCCAACGAGGTCTCACGCCCATTTGTAGCCAGGTACGCGTATGAAATTGAAAGCCCATTATTTTTTCCAGTGCCAGCCGAGACGAGATCCGCGTTGTTCCAACATCATGGGACTCCCGCATGAAACTGCTGTTTTCAATTCAAGAGCTTGACGCTGCATTATCTCTTTGTCGGCGTACAGCTTCACCAGTACCAGATGGTGTCACATACGCCGCCCTTTGCCACCTAGGTCACGGACCCGGTCACATCGTTCTTTGCCGTATAGACTAGTCTTGGCAAGATGGCATGGACCCTGAAGAGTGGAAATGTAACCGTCTGATTCCAGTCCTCAAACCAGGAAATTTCCGCTAGACCTTGGGTCGTATAGTCCTGTAGACCTAGCAAGTTGCATAGGCAAGTTAATGGAAGGAATGGTTTTCTCTGTCTGGAGTGGTATCTTGAGTACCACAATATTTACCCGACCACTATGGCTGGATTTTGACGAGGCCATTCTTCCATGGACAATTTTATTGACCTTGTGACATCGGTGCAGCACGAGAAATCCCTCAAACGTCTACCTTCTGCGCTATCCCTCGATATTAAAGGGGCTTACGAAAACATAGTACATGTCGGTGTTTTGACTAGCCTGGAAGATGCAAGAGTTGGTGGCCGAACATACAAATGGATTCAAAGTTGCTATCTCGGCGACAATTTTCTACTAAGACCACACATGGCACAATCTCCAAGCACTACGTTTCCCGGGGTGTCACAAAAGGCAGGGACCGACATTGTTATATCTCACGTTGATCAGACTTTAAAAGTCATACCAACCACTGTGTGTCTCTCCACTTATGCTGATATTTTCATCTCTGCATTAGAAGTTTCACGTCCTCAGGTTCCGCCACGCCTTCGAAAATCCGCGACCCACGCATGCGCGTTCTTGCGTCACAAGGACTTGAAACAACACCAGATAAGTGTGCAGTGGTGGTATTTACTCGTAAAACAATCTCCCAATAGGCATCTATTTGTATGGACACCCCATTTCTTACGTAAGGAGTCACCGCTTTCTTGGAATCATTATCAATCGGGACTCATCATGGACAGCACAAATCTCATCTCTGACAAAAATGCATACTGGAATTATCCCACTTTTCACATTTCTGGCCCGAAACACGTGCGGCGTTTCTATTCGCTCAATGCTACATCTTTACAATGCACTATTTCTCGGTGTACTACGTTACAGCGGGCCCGTTCTGTTCAATACAAGCAAAACCACCTTACGTGCGATTCAGACGGTACAAGCCCGGTGGCTCCGGACGTGTCTTGGTCTGCCACTTTGCGCCTCAACAGTGGCACCCATATGCACAGCAAGAGATTTATTTATTTATTTATTTTTATTTATTTATTTATTTATTTATTTATTTATTTATTTATTTATTTATTTATTTATTTAGATCATCTGATAACGACCTACGTGGCAGTTGATGCACTCCGGGTTCACATTAGACATCTCGCTCGGCTGCCTCATCACCACCTTGCATCCTTGCCGTCAACAAGACCGCAGGCATCCTTTTCTAACATAGTTGCCGCTCACTGCTAGAGCCTCCCGTCAGGATACACACCTGCGGCAAGACCATCTTCACCCCTTTGGTGGCTCTCGGTGGCAGAAGTGCATCTAAATATCCCGGAAATAACCGAGAAAGCGGATGTTCAACCACAAGGTATTCAACACCTCTTTATGCCCTTTTTACATGAAGCCTACAAAGACCGGATTCATGTCTACACTGATGGCTCGGTAACAAACTCCAGTTCTGCGGGAGCTACAATCGTGTCAGCCAGATCGGAAGACGTTCAATTTAAGCTGTCCAATTTAGCAACGTCAACTGCATCCGAACTCACAGCTTTTCACGGGGCTTTTCTGTACATAAAACAAGAATTACCTCAAGAATGGGGTCTGCTTTGTGACTCCAGGATAGCTCTCCAGTGTCTGGAGTCTGGTCTTCGCCGTGGCCCGTACGAACAACGTCTGGCCGAGATTCGTCAAGAGTATGACTTCCTAGTAAGGCATGTGCCCAATATTATTTTTCGATGGCTCTCAAGCCACTACGGCATTTCTGAGAATGAATATGCAGACAAAGCGGCTCATCATGCCCATGCAAGTGGCCAATTGGCAGACATCCCGTTATCACACCATGATGCTGCTAGGTCACTGTACTCCATCGCCCGCAAAATCACGCTCACTCTTTGGAATACACAGGAGTTTTCAAACTCCCGCCTGCACTTTCTCGGCCCCGACCTGCAGCGCCACTTACCCACTAACATGCCACGCTAGGATGCCACCCGGCCTACTGTGCCGCCTGTGGACAGGAGTTGCTTTCCCCAAAGCTTACTTTTTCACTATCTGCATAACTGAGAGCCCTGCTTGTGACGTGTGTGCCACAGACGAGACAATAGACCACCTCCGGTGTCCCGGTTCCCGGTTTGCAACGCATAGACTGCACTGGTCAACCACGCTTCGCAAACTCGACAGCCACCCATTAACTGCGCAGACTGTTTTGTGTCACAGGCGTTGCCCATCACAGTCCCAAAAGGCATGAAAAAAAGTAAGTATAGTCCAACTGCCGAGAACCAATGCGTTTGTGAAGCCAAATGTTTTTGCGTCGACATTTTGGAGCATGTTAAAAACATCTGGTGGCCCAAATTATTCCAGAGCAGTACACTACGGCACCCCTCGTAGGCATGTAGAACCTCTAAAAATACGATGCTTGATCAGTAAAACAGTACCCTCAAGTTTTTGTTAGCCTTTCTCTCATTCATTTTAGAAACAAGATTGGCCACTCGAATTTACCGCAAACCGCAAGCACTATTATGCGAACTCTCTTAAGCACCATATAAGACTGTGACAGCGAGCGTGTGAAATTACCTTCTATTGATTCGCTGTTAAAGTTTCAGTTCAACGTTCATCTTGCCCTCCTGTGTACACTGACATCAGGGCCCAGCCACGAACAATGTAGACTCGTCGCTGTTTCCGTTACCTCACCTAGGCCAGGGTTTGTGTTCGAATTTTCCAGTCAACAGCTAATGTACACATAAGTTTGTTCCAGGGTAATCCGTAAAAAGTTCAGATCAAACGTTTAGCCCCTAAAAATGTTTTCTCTATGCGCGATTGTTCAAATCAAGCATTTTATTCTAACGGATTTTAACAAAAGTGTTGTTCATCCTTGTGTTTTGTTCATTGGCGTTTGAAAAAAAAACTCAACCGACGCGCGGCGCCCGTCGCGACCTTCACACTGCCGCGGAGGTGGATCCAAGAGAACTTCTAGCTATGATGTCATCGCGGGCGCCGTCACCATTCCACCTTCGAGTACAAGCTGCCCAGTGTTCGGGGTGGGATCTTCGCGCCCTCCTCTTTTCGCCAATTCACGTGTGTTTTCACATGAAAGGAAAGCACGCAGACAAAAACCCCCTCGCGCTGCTAAGTCGAATTCTCGAGCCTGGTTATCGTTGGCTCTAGCGCGTGTTAACGCGGTTTGCTTTGGAACAGATCTATAAGCCTGCGGAGAAAACAGTGCAGGCTGCCAGTGATGGATAACTTTGAGCGGCAAGTTCGTAAATCTATGTGAGGTGCAACAACCGTGTCTCTGACAAACGAAAATGGGTTGCCACCTCTGCTGTTTTTCCAGTCTTGCACCACTGGTGCAAGCTGCGCCATGTAACCACTGAGCTGTTTAGGCCAACACAAGTCCGTTTAGCGGATGCAGAAAGTCCCCAGTGCATGTCAGCGCGCCTCTCGCGTCTGCCGACTTAACTTTATTAAACGGCTCATTAACTGAAACCCTTCCCGTTACAACCGAGGTATAACGGGTAAATAAATACATTGGAAATGGATGTCAGGATTTTTAAAATAGAAATGTAAAAGGTAAATTAAACAAGATAATTACGCAGGAAATGAGCAAAGATAAATACAAAGAACTAAAAGTTATCACGTTATTTGCCGCTGACATTGTTTCTGCGTGTGTGGGAAATTGTAACGAAATATTTGAGGGGTTAGTATTGTTGAATATTAGCGTTAATTAGTATTGCCATTTCTTCTAAAATTTTTAATGTTTTTGTAGGTTTTATAAGCTCTAGTTTCCTTCTTACGAGATAATTTCTATGGATATTAAGAAGTAGTTCTCTGTGTTTTTGTTATTGGGCAGTCCTGTAAATAATGGTCGAAACTGTCTGCTGGTAGGTAACATTTACATATGTTATATTTCTAATGGCGAACCTACGAAAATTAAACGGAAATCTACCGTGTCCCGTGATAAACTGTGACGTGTAATAGTGTGTGGTAAAGCGGTCCGGAATTTTGTGAATATTCGTTCTCCATTGGAATGTGTAGCTTTCATTTCCTTCTTGTTGCCACTCAACATTCCAATATTTTCATTGGTTAATATTGAGCTGATTTTTTTATATATTGTAGTAAAATAGGCCAGTCAATTTTTTCGCTAGATTTTGCTGCTTTTTTCGCCATTTCGTCCGCTATTTCGTTACCGACATTGCCACTGTAACATTTTGTAAGTTAACGTTATTTTGACCGGTTTTGCTATTTTGTTTGGCATTTCTTTAATTCTATATATATTTTGTTTCGATTATTTCGATTGCTAATTACTTTTAGGGTTGATAGGATTGTATGTAACCTTCTTGAAGCTAGTTTGGAGGTATTCAATTGCTTTTGAAATCGCGATTCCTTCTCCCTCAAAGTTATTGCTGTTCTCCGGAAGTTCGTATTGTTTGGTTTCTACTATTTTGCCGGATTAATCTAGAATTATAAAAGCTGCTCCTATGTCGGTTTCATCGTACGAGCCGTCTGTAAATACTACAAAATCTGTCTGCGAAATTGGTTGAGTAAGATTGGTAAAAGATATCTTATCTGCTGGATGCAGCTGCATATATCTACTTTGTTACTTACTTGGTCTCCCGTAAAAAGCGCGGTTTTTTCCAGGTGAACATTTTTCCGGCGAAAAGTACGTTAAATGTTTCGATTTCTTTTTCGATCGTTCAGATTGAATTGGTGGGACATTAGCTAGTGATGTTTAAGGCCGGTTGAATACTATTTTAAATGCTTTGGTAACTTTAGTGAGGGCTTGTTCTTTCAATACTAATTAGTTAGTTTTCTCATTAGTACCTGTTTCTTATACCAAATTGGAGCGCACTATGATTCTTTCTATAGCTCTGATATAAATTTGTTGTAGGTGTTTGCTGGTAAGCCCCCAGTTGTACGCTGTAAATTTTTCCTAGGCTGTTTCTATTTGGTTTACTTTTTCTTTACATAGTTAATATGAGGATAAAACTGAGCTTGTTGTCCTATATATACCCCTAATATTTAATTATTTACAGAATTTAAGATTTTTGTTTCCTAGTTTGATAATGGGGGTTCTTTTAATGTACTTGTCACCTATTACAGTGAATTTTCGTTTTGTTGTGTTAAATGTAAGTTCTTTGTCTATTCCCCAGTTTTCTACTATTTTGAGCGCTTCGGTTCCCTTTTGTTCGATATGATCTCTTGCATGGCCTATTACTAAGGTTATGTCGTCGGCAAAAGCCTAACTATATACATAGCTAGGAAATTTCCTGTTTAGGAGATCTAAAATTGTTCTGTTCAAGAGTAATGGACCTAAAGGTGACCCCTGCGGAGAGCCTGATTTAAGATAAAGTTGAATTCTTGATTTCTCCATGTTATAGATAGTATTTCTACTTTTAAAAAATTATGAGTCGAAATTATCAGATTTCTCGGACAACCTGATTTTTTTAGAAAGTTTACAATGACCCATGATTTGATACACTCAAATGCGTTCTTTATGTCTAAAGAAATGACATCACATACCGCTTTTCCTAGTCTTCCTTGGTCAATTTTCTTTTTTAACTCGTTTAAGGCGATGGTTGCCGACGTGTTATGGCTAAGACTGGCGTCCTCAGTGCGGGGTACCGATAACGACCTTGGCGTAGCGTCTTTACCCGAAAAATACCCAGCGGTCATGAGCGCGTGCCTCACGGCGACTGTCCGGCGTAGTCCAGGCATGCGCGTGGGCTTACGCCAAATGAGCTCCCGCCCTCATCGTCGCCGCCGCGCGACGAAAGGCGCGTTATGGTTTCGCTTCGCCGAAGACAATGACGAGAAAACAGTCAAGCCATCCCATTACTACCCACACGTTGTGATGGCCACTGGGCCAGCTGATACAGAAATGGAAGTTTACCTACTGGGGCCAGTACGTGCTGCAAGGGTATTTTCCCTACTCGATTGTGCCGTTAAAAGACGACGGCAGAAAGGATCACGACGATTGCTACTGAATAAAACACTGTACCTACTTTCAGAGCTTTGCCTTATAGTGCCGCACAAATGGGCGTTGCACTGCAGGGTTCGGCTAGATGCCTCTCTTCTGGGATATTCGCTGTCAGCGTGAGAAGATAGATTGCCTCCCTGCACTGCTATTCTCCCCAGCATTCGGTCACGAGTGGAAAGCTGCACAAACTTTTAAGTGAAGAGCACCTTGGCGGCTCGCCTTGTCGTCGTAGTACTCCCCACGCTGTACCGTCGTCATGGCTTCCTAAACAAGCTTCGAGAAACTAGCGATTTATATAGTCATAACCGCTCAAAACTCATGAACCGCTGATGCTTGTCATACGTTCCTGTTGTTTAGCGCAAAGAAAGCTGCAGGGGCAATTGAGGCAAAATACCTGTAACTAACCAGCAACCCCCGCGTTCATTATTGGGACCGCTCGTTGGGTATGCTTTTGCGATAGTCACCGGAAATAGTGGCAGTTGCAAAGAAAAAAATTACGTGTTCTAAACTGCGTAGTAAAGCGCCGGCACGTGCGAAATGAAAAGCAGAGCACACACACCACAAAAAAAAAGAAAAATCCCCTGCGTTGTTTCAGGCATTGGGCGCGAAAGCACTGCGAAAACGGGAAATTTGAAATGCGTGGGACAAACCTCTGTTCATTTCATCAGGAGTGGATTGAGACAGGGCGCCGAAGAGCACGTTGGGTGGCGGCAGTGAGCGAATAATGTGCCACGGCCCATTATGGCGAGTGCCTGCTATGTACTTCGGAACAGCCATCACGGTGAGTGGCAAACCTTTATTCGTACATACTACACTACCTCCGAATTTCTAAATTATCGATAAACTTTCCTAGGTGCAGCAATGTGCCTATGGTGTGTCGTAATGAATCATAAGTGCAACTTATGCAGCCGTGTTTAAAGTGAAAATTCAGAACGATAAAAGCTTTTAAGTTTAAAAAACTAAAACGCGCTTACACATTTTTTATCTACTTTTTCCAACTTTATGCATGCTTTTCACGTACTGTTATTTTTGGCAAAAGTATTAGAATTTTAGAATTTTTTATTTTATGTCTGTAAATAACTACAAGCTGAAACGTATTTCATTTCACAATGAGCCGGTAATAATATTTTTTTCTGCCACCGTAGAAGAAAATTACAAGAGTGAATCGAACATTTATGAGCGTTACCCAGAAAGGTCAGCAAATTTTTACGTTGAGGTGCTGCGGAATTTTAACTAAACTTGGGCCGCACCCTTCGCTAGAATAGCAACCCGTTGCGGAGCACAATGAAGCTCATGTCGCTCGCTTACGATCGCAAGAAGCCCCTTTAGGCCCCTTTTGTACATTTATCTCTAAACCTATTCCACCGGCGACGGCGGCCAACCCTTCCCGATGCTTTGTCTGTTCGCGCTGCGTCCGTTCTCAGAACATTAGAAAGTTTTAGCAGTCCGTCCTGTAAAATTTAGCAACGTCAACTTAATCCGAACCCTCAGCTATTCTAGAGCCTTTTCTGTACCTAAAACAAGAATTACCTCAAGAAAGGGCTCTGCTTTGCGACTCCAGGCCAGCTCTCCAGTGTCTGCAGTCTGCTCTTCGCGGCGGCCCGTACGAACAGCTTGTGGCCGAGATTCGTTAAGAGTATGACTTCCTAGTAAGGCATGGGCACAATATAATTTTTCGATGGCTCCCAAGCCACTACGGCGTCTCTGGGAATGAATATGCAGACAAAGCGGCCCATCATGCCCATGGAAGTGCCAAATTGGCCGACATCCCGTTATCGCGCCATGATACTGCAAGGTCACTGCGCTCCATCGCCCGCAAAATCACGCTCACTCTTTGGAATACACAGCAGTTCTCAAACTCCCGCCTGCACTTGCTCGACCCCGACCTGCAGCGTCACTTACCCACCAACATGCCACGCATGATGTCCCCCGGCCTACTGTGCCGCTTGTGGACAGGAGTTGCTTTCACCAAAACTTACTTTTTCACTACCAGCATGACTGACAGCACTGCTTGTAACGTGTGTGCCACAAACGAGACAATAGACCACCTCTGGTGTCCCTGTTCCCGGTTTGCAACGCATAGACTGCACTGGTCAACAAAGCTACGGAAACTCGACAGCCACCCATTAACTGCGCAGACTGTTGTTTGTCACAGGCGTTGCCCATCACAGTCCCAAAATGCATGAAAATAAAGTAAATACATAGTCCAACTGCGAAAAAAAAATTCGTTTGTGAAGCAGAAATGTTTTTGCGTCTACATTTCGGAGCTTGTTAAAAAAACCCTGGTGGTCGAAATTATTCCAGAGCAGTGCTCTACGGCGCGCCTCGTAGGCATGTAGAACCTCTAGAAAATACGTTTCTTGATCAGTAAAACAGTACCCTCAAGTTTTTGTTAGTCTTTCTCTCACTCATTTTAGAAACAGGATTGGCCACTCTAATTTAACGCAAACCGCAAGCACTAATAGGCGAACTCACTTAAGCACCATATAAGACTGGGACAGCGAACATCTGCTATGACCTTCTATTGATTCGCATGTTAAAGTTTCAGTTCAACGTTCATCTTTCCCTTCTATGTACACTGACATCAGGGCCCAGCCAGACACAATGTAGACTCGTTGCTGTTTCCGTTACCTCACCCGGGCCCTGGTTTGTGTTCGGATTTTCGGTCAACAGCTAACGTGCACAGAATTTTGTTCCGAGGTAATCTGTAAAACGTTCAGATAAAATGTTTAGGCCCTAAAAATGTTTCCTCTTTGCGCAGTAGTTCAAATTGAGCATTTTAGTCGAACGGATTTTAACAGAAGAGTTGTTTACCCTTGTGTTTGGCCTATTGGCGTTTCAAAAAAAAAACAATTTAACCAACGCGCGGCGCTTGTAACGACCTTCACACTACCGCGGAGATGGATCCAAGAGAATTGCTATACTCGGTGACTACTTAAGAACGGCACCGAAAGTTATCACCGTAGCCAGATGTTTCTCCGCGTGGCGCAAGTAGCGCGCTACTGGGAATATTTTGAACATGGCATGAGCCGTTCCCGTTCTTTTTTGGACTTAATATGCTTATAAACGACTCCAGTGACGACAAACAAACTGCGTGAGACAAGGCAGACGATATCACGCACTCATAGCAAACTCCTTTCAAAACGCGCGTGCACTGACGTCACGGGTCTGGCGCTTTGGCGGAGTGATACACTACACGAGGTGGTGTTGTTCTTGAGTTGTAACCAAGTATAGCTATGATGTCACCGCGGGCGCCGTCACCATTCCACCTTCGAGAACAAGCTGCCCAGTGTTCGTGGTGAGATCTTCGCGCGCTCCTCTTTTAGCCAATTCACGTGTGTTTTAACCTGAAAGGAAAGCATGCAAGACAAAACCCCTCGCGCTGCTAAGTCGAATTCTCGAGCCTGGTTATCGTGGGCACTAGCGCGTGTTAACGCGGTTTCCTTTGGAACAGATCTATAAGCCTGCGGAGAAAACAGTGCAGGCTGCCAGTGATGGATAACTTTGAGCGGCAAGTTCGTAAATCTATGTGAGGTGCAACAACCGTGTCTCTGACAAACGAAAATGGGTTGCCACCTCTGCTGTTTTTCCAGTCTTGCACCACTGGTGCAAGCTGCGCCATGTAACCACTGAGCTGTTTAGGCCAACACAAGTCCGTTTAGCGAATGCAGAAAGTCCCCAGTGCATGTCAGCGCGCCTCTCGCATCTGCCGACTTAAACTTTATTAAACGGGCTCATGAACTGAAACCCTTCCCGTTCAACCGAGGTATAACGGGTAAATAAATACATTGGAAATGGATGTCTGGATTTTAAAAATGAAAATGTAAAAAGGTAAATTAACAAGATATTTACGCAGAAAATGACTCACTACAGAGCAAAGATAAATACAAAGAACTAAAAGTTATCACGTTATTTTCCGCTGACATTGTTTCTGCGTGTGTGTGAAATTGTGACAAAATATTTCAGGGGTTAGTATTGTTGAATATTAGCGTTAATTAGTATTGCCATTTCTTCTAAAATTTTTAATGTTTTTGTAGGTTTTATAAGCTCTGGTTTCCTTCTTACGAGATAATTTCTATGGATATTAAGAAGTTGTTCTCTGTGTTTGTTTGTTATTGGGCAGTCCTGTATATAATGGTGAAAACTGTCTGCTGGTAGGTTACATTTACATATGTTATTATTTGTAATGGCGAACCTACGAAAATTAAACGGAGATCTACCGTGTCCAGTGATAAACTGTGACGTGTAATAGTTGGTGGTAAAGCGGTCCGGAATTTTGTGAATATTCGTTATCCATTGTGTGTAGCTTTCATTTCCTTCTTGTTGCCACTCAACATTCCAATGTTTTCTTTGGTTAATATTGAGCTCTTTTTTTCATAAACTGTAGTAAAATAGGCCAGTCAATTTTTTTGCCATATTTTTGCTGCTTTTTTAGCCATGTCGTCCGCTATTTCGTTATCGACATTGCCACTGTGACATTTAATGTAAGTTAACGTTATTTTGACCTGTTTTGCTATTTTGTTTAGCATTTCATTAATTCTAAATATATTTCGTTTTCGATTATTTGGATTGCTAATTACTTTTATGGTTGATAGGATATCCAATTGTACGTAACCTTCTTTGAAGCTAGTTTGGAGGTATTCAATTGCTTTTAAAAATCGCGATTCCTTCTGCCTCAAAGTTATTGCCGTACTCCGGAAGTTTGTATTGTTTGGTTTATACTATTTTGCCGGATTGATCTAGAATTATAAAAGGTGCTCCTATGTCGGTTTTATCGTGCGAGCCGTCTGTAAATACTACAAAATCTGTCTGGGAAATTGGTTGAGTACGATAGGTAAAAGATATCTGATCTGCTGGATGCAGGTGCCATATATCTACTTTGTTACTTATTTGGTCTCCCGTAAAAGCGCGGTTTTTCCAGGTGAACATTTTTTCGGCAAAAAGTACATTAAATGTTTCGATTTCTTTTTCGATCGTCGATGAATTGGTGGGACATTAGCTATGATGTTTAAGGCCGGATTGGATACTGTTTTAAATGCTTTGGTAACTTTACTGAGGCTTGTTCTTTGAATACTTCTAAGTTAGTTTTCTCATTAGTACCTGTTTCTTATACCAAATTGGAGCGGACTATGATTCTTTCTATAGGTCTGATATAAATTTGTTGTAGGTGTTTGCTGGTAATCCCCCAGTTTTATGCGGTAAATTTTCCTAGGCTGTTTATTATTTCGTTTACTTTTTCCTTTACATAGTTTTTTTCCTAGGCTGTTTATTATTTGGTTTACTTTTTCCTTTACATTGTTAATATGAGGGATAAAACTGAGCTTGTTGTCTATATATACTCCTAATATTTTATATTATTTACAGAATTTAAGATTTTTGTTTCCTAGTTTGATAATTGGGGGTTCTTTTAATGTACTTGTCACCTATTATGTATGTATTTATTGTACTTAGGAAAAGGAAAAGCCACCAACAGGCGTAATTTGTCTCGCCAAGGAGGCGGACACCGAAACGCCTGCTGGTGTAGGGGGGGAGGGGGAGGATAGGGAGAAAAGAATGCATAGGAATAGGAGGATAGGGGAGAAGGTTGACATTACAATGCATGTAACCCTATTACAGTGAATTTTGGTTTTGTTGTGGTAAATGTAAGTTCTTTGTCTATTCCCCAGTTTTCTACAATTTTGAGCGCTCTGGTTGCCTTTTGTTCGATAATATCTCTTGAATTGCCTATTACTAAGGTTACGTCGTCGACGAAAGCCTAACTATACACATAGCTAGGAAATTTGCTGTTTAGGAGATCTAAAATTTTTATGTTGCAGAGTAATCGACTTAAAGGTGACACCTGCGGAGAGCCTGATTTAAGATAAAGTTGAATTCTTGATTTCTCCATGTTATAGATAATTTTTCTATTTTTAAAAAATTACGAGTCGACATGATCAGATTTCTCGGACAGCGTGATTTTTTTTAAAGTTTACAATGACCGATGATTTGATACAGCTAAATGCGTTCTTTATGTCTAATGAAATGACAACACATACCGCTTTATCTAAACTTGCTTGATCAATTTTCTTTTTTAACTCGTTTAGGGCGATGGTTGCCGACGTGTTATGGATATGACTGGCGTCCTCAGTGCGGGGTGCCGATAACGACCTTCGCGTAGCGGCTTTAGCCGAAAAATACCCAGCGGCCATCGTGCTCGCGGCGACTGTCCGGCGTATTCCAGGCTTGCGCGTGGGCTTACGCCAAAATGAGCTCCCGCCCTCATCGTCACCGCCGCGCGGCGAAAAGCGCGCCATGGTTTCTCTTCGCCGAAGACAATGACGAGAAAGCAGTCAAGCCACACGTTGTGATGGCCACTGGGCCAGCTGATACAGAAATGGAAGTTTACCTACTGGGGCCAGTACGTGCTGCAAGAGTATTTTCCCTACTCGATTGTGCCGTTAAAAGACGACGGCAGAAAGGATCACGACGATTGCTACTGAATAAAACACTGTACCTACTTTCAAGAGCTTTGCCTTATAGTGCCGCACAAATGGGCGTTGCACTGCAGGGGTCGGCTAGATGCCTCTCTTCTGGGATATTCGCTGTCAGCGTGAGAAGATAGATTGCCTCCCTGCACTGCTATTTCCCCAGCATTCCGTCACGAGTGAAAGCTGCACAAACTTTTAAGTGAAGAGCACCTTGGCGGCTCGCCTTGTCGTCGTAGTACTCCCCACGCTGTACCGTCGTCATGGCTTCCTAAACAAGCTTCGAGAAACTAGCGATTTATATAGTCATAACCGCTCAAAACTCATGAACCGCTGATGCTTGTCATACGTTCCTGTTGTTTAGCGCAAAGAAAGCTGCAGGGGCGATTGAGGAAAAAAACCTGTAACTAACCAGCAACCCCCGCGTTCATTTATTGGGACCGCTCGTTGGGTATGCTTTTGCGATAGTCACCGGAAATAGTGGCAGTGCAAAGAAAAAAATGGCGTGTTCTAAACTGCGTAGTAAAGCGCCGGCACGTGCGAAATGAAAAGCCGAGCACACACACCACAAAAAAAAAGAAAAATCCCCTGCGTTGTTTCGGGCATTGGGCGCGAAAGCACTGCGAAAACGGGAAATTTGAAATGCGTGGGACAAACCTCTGTTCATTTCATCAGTAGTGCATTGAGAAAGGGCGCCGAAGAGCACGTTGGGTGGCGGCAGTGAGCGAATAATGGTGCCACGGCCCATTATGGCGAGTGCCTGCTATGTACTTCGGAACAGCCATCACGGTGAGTGGCAAACCTTTATTCGTACATAATACACTACCTCCGAATTTCTAAATTATTGATAAACTTTCCTAGGGGCGGCAATGTGCCTATCGTGTACTGTAATGAATCATCCGTGCAACTTATGCAGCCGTGTTTAAAGTGAAAATTCAGAACGATAAAAGCTTTTAAGTTTAAAAAACTAACACGCGCTTACACATTTTTTATCTACATTTTCCAACTTTATGCATGCTTTTCACGTACTGTTATTTTTGGCAAAAGTATTAGAATTTTAGAATTTTTTATTTTATGTCTGTAAATAACTACAAGCTGAAACGTATTTCATTTCACAATGAGCCGGTAAAAATATTTTTTTCTGCCACCGTAGAAGAAAATTACAAGAGTGAATCGAACATTTATGAGCGTTACCCAGAAAGGTCAGCAAATTTTTACGTTGAGGTGCTGCGGAATTTTAACTAAACTTGGGCCGCACCCTTCGCTAGAATAGCAACCCGTTGCGGAGCACAATGAAGCTCATGTCGCTCGCTTACGATCGCAAGAAGCCCCTTTAGGCCCCTTTTGTACATTTATCTCTAAACCTATTCCACCGGCGACGGCGGCCAACCCTTCCCGATGCTTTGTCTGTTCGCGCTGCGTCCGTTCTCAGAACATTAGAAAGTTTTAGCAGTCCGTCCTGTAAAATTTAGCAACGTCAACTTAATCCGAACCCTCAGCTATTCTAGAGCCTTTTCTGTACCTAAAACAAGAATTACCTCAAGAAAGGGCTCTGCTTTGCGACTCCAGGTTATTCTCAACAAAAAAGCAACATTTATATTTTAAGAACAATATTTATTTTTGAATCACATTTATTTTGGCACAGTGTGCAAAAAACTATGAAAATGTTCATTCTTAAAAACTTTTGTAGCGCCTCTGAAGAATGGCACATGTATTTCTGTGATGCAGTCATTGTAGTGTTCGGAAAGGAGCCTAAAGTTCGTCTGCTAGGAACGCCCCTCGCGTGTTTGGTGGTGCGCATTTGCAGTCTTCCTTTAATTTAGTGTGCACTTAATTTTGCTGTGCGTGGAGTGCGAGGTGTCGTATCGTGGGAACACGTTTCGTACCGTGCCGGCGGGCACGGTGAACTACGGGACGATGCTGCAAACGGTTGGAGCGGAGCGCTCTCCTCGGTACCTACGGAAACCATGCTGTGACAGGTTTGAAGCAACTCCCGTACGCCTGCGTTTCACTGCACCATTTTCCTCTCTTTTTCACAGGTAACGCGAAACTATGGTACTGTTATACGTGCACGGGTGGTTGTGTTAGGGACGTGGTGGTGATCGAAAAATGGGTCTAAAGCGTTATGTCACCGTACCTCTTGATTTTACCTCAGGTTGGCTCGAGCAATGTCAATTACTCTAGGACTTCTCAGCGTATTCACTCGAATTGAAACGAGCACTTAATTTGTCGACTAGTGCCTTCTTTATTGCATTACAGCTTGTAAGACGTTGCTTCCCGCAAGCATAATCCCATCGCAGTACTGTGTTGTGCTGCTCCGTGCTTGCTGCCAGATCTTTCCTCCTTTTTTTACTTATCTGTTGCGACACTTGCCTAAACAATGCAACCATGAAATTGCCGGCGTGAATCCTGGTTGAACTCTGAACCCTTGTCTACTTGATAAGAAGCCGGGACAGCTGCGGTGTGGCTCGCTTCACTTTCGTGAATCCCATTACTGCGGCCTGGTTTTCTGCGTCAAGAACAGTGCCTAGTTCTTTTCACTTGTTTCGAAGTAGTTGCTGTTGATGCTTTTATTGCTCGTAATGCTATGTGATACGGGTAAAGTCAATTTTTTGGCTCGTAAGGAAAATCATACTGCATGTAGTGCCCACGAACGTTTTGATTGTACGGCAGTGTGCAGGTAAAATTTATGTTTATCCTGGAATACATTCAAATGTCTTGATTATAGCCGACTATGCGTTGCTTCTCTTAGAAATGAAGCACACAAACCGAGAAAGCATTATATAACATTGATCTATACTTGCACGCACGCAACCTGCGTCTGTGCGACGCAATAAACAGCCAACGTGTATTGGTAGAAATTTGTATCGGTGTGAGGATGGGGCACGTTTTGGTATGAAGGGGGGGAGGGGGTCAGAGTTTGAGTGTCATTTGTGCTTGCATCCATTAAGAAAAAAAAATCCGGTCGGGGGGTACGTGCCCGGTTCCCGGTTTGCCACCCACTGCAATCAAAATCAATGATGCTTTTGTACAGCTGAAGACGAATACAGAATAAAGTCTTCAGAGATAATGCAGATGTTTTCAGCAACACCGAAAATGACACACGACAATATGCTTAAGTAGTTTCTGTAGTCACGATTGTACAGTTAGGCTGGCGTTGACGGAAGACACACGACAACGGCTCGCCAACTTACGTCAGATGGCAATGACATGAGCCCTGAGCGATCAGAGGCGCGCTAAAAAATTTTGAAGTAAATTTTCGCGCTAAATGCCACCAAAATACGTACTTTTTACGGATCTTGCTTCACATACGGTTTTTTTTTGTTCCGCGGAAGTGTTCCCTCCTCAACAGATGGCGCTAAGCCCCATGACAGCTCAGAGTCGCCATTCTGACGTATGGGCTTCTATGAACCTTCGCTACCAGTTATTTAACTGTCCAGGCCAGCTCTCCAGTGTCTGCAGTCTGCTCTTCGCGGCGGCCCGTACGAACAGCTTGTGGCCGAGATTCGTTAAGAGTATGACTTCCTAGTAAGGCATGGGCACAATATAATTTTTCGATGGCTCCCAAGCCACTACGGCGTCTCTGGGAATGAATATGCAGACAAAGCGGCCCATCATGCCCATAGAAGTGCCAAATTGGCCGACAACCCGTTATCGCGCCATGATACTGCAAGGTCACTGCGCTCCATCGCCCGCAAAATCACGATCACTCTTTGGAATACACAGCAGTTCTCAAACTCCCGCCTGCACTTGCTCGACCCCGACCTGCAGCGTCACTTACCCACCAACATGCCACGCATGATGTCCCCCGGCCTACTGTGCCGCTTGTGGACAGGAATTGCTTTCACCAAAACTTACTTTTTCACTACCAGCATGACTGACAGCACTGCTTGTAACGTGTGTTGCCACAAACGAGACAATAGACCACCTCTGGTGTCCCTGTTCCCGGTTTGCAACGCATAGACTGCACTGGTCAACAAAGCTACGGAAACTCGACAGCCACCCATTAACTGCGCAGACTGTTGTTTGTCACAGGCGTTGCCCATCACAGTTCCAAAAGGCATGAAAATAAAGTAAATACATAGTCCAACTGCGAAAAAAAAATTCGTTTCTGAAGCAGAAATGTTTTTGCGTCTACATTTCGGAGCTTGTTAAAAAAACCCTGGTGGTCGAAATTATTCCAGAGCAGTGCTCTACGGCGCGCCTCGTAGGCATGTAGAACCTCTAAAAAATACGTTTCTTGATCAGTAAAACAGTACCCTCAAGTTTTTGTTAGTCTTTCTCTCACTCATTTTAGAAACAGGATTGGCCACTCTAATTTAACGCAAACCGCAAGCACTAATAGGCGAACTCACTTAAGCACCATATAAGACTGTGACAGCGAACATCTGCTATGACCTTCTATTGATTCGCTGTTAAAGTTTCAGTTCAACGTTCATCTTTCCCTTCTATGTACACTGACATCAGGGCCCAGCCAGACACAATGTAGACTCGTTGCTGTTTCCGTTACCTCACCCGGGCCCTGGTTTGTGTTCGGATTTTCGGTCAACAGCTAACGTGCACAGAATTTTGTTCCGAGGTAATCTGTAAAACGTTCAGATAAAATGTTTAGGCCCCTAAAAATGTTTCCTCTTTGCGCAGTAGTTCAAATTGAGCATTTTAGTCGAACGGATTTTAACAGAAGAGTTGTTTACCCTTGTGTTTGGCCTATTGGCGTTTCAAAAAAAAACAATTTAACCAACGCGCGGCGCTTGTAACGACCTTCACACTACCGCGGAGATGGATCCAAGAGAATTGCTATAGAGTCTATTCACATGACGTCACAGCAGGCCAAAAAGCATGTTGGCAACCCAGGTTCGACGCTCCCGGGCGGCCGACGCCATAACGTTGGCGGCACTCGCAGGGGCGCACAGCCGGGCCGGCCGAGCCACAGCCAAATAGTGTAAATGGTGTAAATGCGCGAGCATTGTTGTTTTCGTGCGCGGCATTGACGGTTGTCTGATCATGGATGATGGGCCTTCGTTGAGCTTGAGTGCTTATGCCTTGAATTTGGGGCCAGGCGCCAAAAAGCGTTACGAAGAAAAAGTAGCGATGTGCGGCGGCGTGGATCCGTTGCTGCTTGGAGACTCCGACCTGTGTACCGACGCTACGCTTCTGCCTACATTGGAAGACTCGGACATAAAGGACTACCTCGTTCACGGGACAAGTTTCGTGACACACGAACAATTTAAGGCCACTAAGTCGCTAGCGGCGCACAATTATGTGACCAGTGGCTTCGTTCAGCAGCCGCGGTTGAAGCAAGTTGGCGACCGCGTCATTGTGCGCGGAAAGGTACGCACTTTTGTTAAGTTTTAAAGTGGCCTTGCCAATGTCACCTTGGACTAACCGCTGCGACTACCTTTGTAATTTCGTACGACAGAAACACCGGTCCTCTAAAGTAGAGATGCTGTAATTCTAAAACGTGTGAGACATGCGTAAGTTTAGAGCGCCGTTGCTCCTCGCCCCGTACCGGGCGAGGAGCGACGCCGGTTTAGACTTGTTTGCTTTGACACGTTTCAGCGCTGTTTCAAACGTTAAATGCTCCTTAAGCTCAAAATCGTGCGTTCTCGAACCACAGCATCGAAATTCCCGAATGAACTTCACCACGAAGCTGTGTTACGTTTTCCGCGATCGAGTATGACACCGCAGTTAAACGGGAACTCTCTTAACACAGCACCACAACTGAAATGTTTTGTAGTGGAAAAAGTACAGTAAGATGGCAGCTAGGTAAATCAATATTCGACAATTTGCATGGAGCACAATGTACACGTTATCCTTCTCCAACATTGGCTTTCCCTACTAGCTCCAAGAAACTTAATGCCATCAACATCAGTCTGAGTGACTGTAGTAGCCTTCACACAAGTTTTGTTATTGATACAACTGCCACTAGTGTTGATGGGTTTGTCTGCACTGAGCTAAACATGTGATTCCATCACTGTTTTCACGACATCTACATTCGCAGGTGAATCACTCCCAGGCCCTGTCTACGGAGCCACTGGAGCCATGGGTGCTTCTGAAAAAAGATGGAAAAGTAGAGGTGGGCCACTGCACTTGCATGGCGGGACTTGGGGAAGCCTGCTCTCATGTCAGTGCTGTTCTGTACTACTTGGAGGCAGCTGTCAGGCATCGAGATGGCCAAGCATGTACTGACAAGGAAAACGGATGGCTTCCACCATATTTAAGTAATGTGCCTCCTGCGAAGCTTTCAGAGATTGATTTTTCATCGGCAGCCATGAAGAAGCGAAGGCTTGACGGAGCTAGCAAAACAACAAGAAAAAAGGCAAAAGCACCGATTGATAAACCCTCAGCCGAAGAGTGGAAGGCATTCCTGGATGAAATCAAAGATTCCGGGACACAGCCTGCCATACTTTCTGTCACAGAAGGTTACTGTGATGAATTTATACCTGTTGCGGTGAAATACTCATCGGCCATCCTTGGAAACCTCACAAGGAATAAGCCTGCAACGTGGGATGAGGTGCAGGAGGAGAGTCGGATGTTCGCACAAGCTTTCAAGGTGGAAACAGAGGTATGCAGTAGAGCCAGCTTTCTTATCGCGGAAGGTTGGATGGCTTGAATAGAGGGGTTTTGAAACATGTCGGAAAAGTGCATCGTTGGGAATCCCTTTTGGATTTCAGTCAGAAGCTAGGCACATCTCCCATCTTCACGTGTGTGCAACATTGCAGGGTAGTGAGGTGCATACTGTGTCAGTGGCAATGTTAGCCCACATTGCTCTTTATCAATGTGCCTGCTAAAATGTTATCGCGATGAGCTTTAGTACTTTTGAACTTCTACAAGCTCATTAATGGCCAGAGTATATTACGCAAAGATTAGGCTCAACCTACACCTAGTAGTGCCTCTGGAAGGTAATGCGCAAAGGGTGCACAAAGGTTGAATAAACACATGAATAGTGTCTGCAGGTGCACCATGTGTTTAGGCTCCAATTTGAAGGAGCCTAAAGTGCCGAGTCTTGGGGGTGTTTCCACCTCACTTGTTGTTTGCACATTTGTGTGTAATTATGCCAGCCGCCGTGGTCTTTTTTTCCCAAATCATTTTCTTTTTCACTGTTGATGTGCAGCCGCCCAGAGTGAACTTATCTGCTTTGTGACCATGCTTGATTTGCTTTTTTACAACGCAGGCAATCATTGCTGTTGAGAAGGCGACAAAGCAGCAGGCTGCCTCAGCATTGTGGTTCAGATTCAGAGCAGGGCGAATCACTGCATCGATGGTGCATGCTGTCTGCCGGACAAGTTTGACTCGTCCATCCGTCTCCATTGTGAAGCGGATTTGTTACCCGGAGGAGAGCAGCTTTTTTTCTCCTTCCACGGACTGGGGACGCCGCAAGGAGGATGTCGCCAGACAAGCATATGTGGCTCAAATCTCAAAGCATCACAGTTCTTTTAAGTGTGAGGCTGCTGGTGTGCACATTTCCACAGAATACCCTTACATAGCGGCGAGCCCTGATGGCCTCATTTCATGTGATTGTTGTGGTAAGGGGCTGCTTGAAATTAAGTGCCCTTATTCAGCAGGCTCAGTACAGAATGTTTTGAACAAGAAAGATGGATGTTTAGAATGCCCAAACAGTGGTGCAGTTAATCTGAAAAGGTCACATGCTTACTTTTGCCAGGTGCAAGTGCAGATGCTGGCATGCCAACGCACCTTTTGCGATTTCATGGTGTGGACCCCACAAGACTGGCACGTAGAGCGCATTCTTTTTGACTATACGTATTGCATGGAGGTAGTGCAAACATGCAAGAGCTTTTTTGAAAAAGTTCTGCTCCCAGAGCTGATGTTCAAACATTGGACTGCACTTCCTGTCCAATCAACAGCCAGTGATGTAGATGAGGAGGAGGAGGGTGATGGGGGTGTTGCGCAATACTGCTACTGTGGCGGTGAAGAATATGGAGACATGGTTGAGTGCAGTGGCAAAGACTGCATAGGCAAATGGTTCCATTTTTCATGTGTGAAACTAAAACGGGCACCAAAAGCTGAGGTGTGGCACTGCAGAGACTGCAAGCCCCGGAAAACAAAATAACTGCTGCTACAGGTAACTACGCTTAGTTTAATATTTTTAGGAATTGCAGCGTTATCAGTATACAATTGTGCAACTACTGTGGAATAGTTTTGTGGTGCTCATTGTTATAATTTTACTGAAGCTTTTTTTTTTCCTTCAGGAGGACATACTTGTTATAGACGGTGTGCTGTAACAGGTGCAGGTGTACTGCTGCACGTTTGGAAGGGCACTTTGATGCATATTCTTTGTTGACATTTTAGCACGAGGATGGTGTGAACTTGCTGTTTGTAAAGTGAATTGCCCTTTTGTGAGCAGTTTTGTATTTAAAGCAGGAATTTGCCCTCATTGAGTAAATAAAAGGCAGCAACTGTCAACACCAGAGTTGCCACTGGAAGGAAGTCTTGTATTGAGCGCTGTGCCCTGAACCAGTCAGGTGTTCTAGTTCCTTCTCTTGGCACTCGTTTTCATAAATGTGTGTAGCAGGGTTCAGGTTGTTTCTAATATTTATAGATTTCTTGTTTTGCACATATTGAAGCAACCTATTCAGTGCCAGTCCTATTGCATGCGTAAAAAGTGTATCTTCAGTTAAAGCTACACAAAAAGGTGTGAGAGGAGGAAATGTTTATTACAATAGTAAATTTCAATCACAAGAAAGCAACAGAGCAAAAGCATATGTACAAGTTTCAATAGGGAAGCATGTGACACCTAGAGAATGGTGACACCTAAAAAGGCTGCTGTGCCCCTCAGTGCACGAAAACAGAAGGTGACATCAATGTTCGTAGTCATTAACAAAATGCTCTCTCGTTTACCCTGTTCGCATGGCTCACATGATGCCAAGGCATAAAGGAATTACATGATACCAGCAACTACAAAAAACAGACTGGCAGCTCATAACCAAAGTTTGTCTTCCGCTATCCTGGGTGTTTGCCGACAGGTCATGGGGAAAACTGCAGGCACGTATGATTGTAGGGTTTAAAGCGCCGATGCAACGCAGGCAATGAGGTGCGCCGTAGCGGAGGGCTCCGGATTAATTTTGACCATTTGGGGATCTTTAAGGTGCGCCGAAACCTCGTACACGAGCTTTTTTGCTTTTCGCCTCCATCTGAACAGTGGCTGGGAATCGAACCCGCGTCCTCGCGCTCAAGGCCTTAGCCACTGTGCCACCGCGGCGGGTAGGCACGCATGACTGAGATCTTGGATCTGTACACGATTTGCCACCAAAGAAAGAGCACTGCATATTCTTAGCCTTTGCCAGCTACCGCTCCATTCCAGAGGCACAAAGTAAAACATACACACAAAACCGTCTCCCGTACGCGGACATACGACGAAATGTAAACAAGCACTCCTTAGCGCGCTGCACACTGCATATCCGTCTTGTTCACTGGTTATGAAGGGACAAACATGGTAAAAATTGCAATAACTTTCTTTCTAGAGGAGAATTAAAGTGTTTGCACAGTTCACAACATAACACTTCTTGCACACACCCCGAAGTCATTGTCGCAGCATACCTACACCAGCATTGTCTGCTTTGCTGCCTGCGCTGTAGTTTGAGAAGCACCCACAAGTCAGTGCTGCAGTCTTATTGCACAGTCCCTATAAATAAAGACTAGATATCCATCCCTCGATTTCTAGGACAGTCTGCCCTCAATGGCACCATTATTCAAAGGGCACAACGGACTTGCTCAAATTTGTTAATGCAGAGCACACAGCCACTGTTTTGTCCAGCTGCGGGATCTCGTTCCCATTTCGCACCACAAGCATATCTGTGGGAATGGTGCTGGAAAGGATTGCGTACTTCTGGCGCAGCACACCAATCACACGCTCAACATGAATGCGGACATTCGCCAGCTTGCGCGTCCTCTCTACCTCCCAGGCAGATAGCTGAGGCTTACCTCTGGTGAACGCTGGCACTTCTAGTTTTGCACAATGCAAGCCTACTGCATCGCCAATGGTAAAGCCTCGGTCAGCTAGCACGCTATCCCCTGGTAACAGGTTGTCCAGTATTCCGCAAGATTCTGTCACCTTCCTGTCACTTGTCCTGCCTCCCCAGCCTTCAGAGATGAAAGTTATGACTCCCTGGGGGGCTATACCTATTAAAAACTTCACAGTATTGTGGTTCTTGTAACGGGACCATGTCTGTGCTCTTGGAAGTGTGGAGGATGGCCTATTGATGAACACTTCAAAGCAGTCAATGATAACTGCTACCCTTGTTCCGAATGCCTGTCGGAAGCACATCGGCATGGTGCGTTGCAGGTGTTCCCGTTCCGGCCACTTCACAAGTTTGTTTAGGCGCACGTGCATTACGGAGAGCCATCGTTCCACAACCCTCGTTGCTGTTGCTTGGCTGACCTGCAGAAAGAAAGAACTGTATGAATAATGACATTCGCATTTCTTGTCTTTAGGTAACAACTGCACCCAACGAAGCTTTGTTTTTAAATTCCTGCTATGCGTGTACACCACTTACATTGAACCGATAAGCCAGGTCTTGCAGTGGTACACCAAGCCGGAGCCTCATGAGCGTCAGGAGCATTTCTTGAAACCTTGTGAGCACATTCCTTGGTCCGGATGGAATACTTTTCTCAAGCAGGTTGAAAAGTGCGAGTAACATGGCAAAACTTGGGAGCCCCGTGTAAAATTTCACCCGATTGCGGTCCTGTTCAAACATGGCTTGCGTGATCTCGAGCCTTTGTAGTTTCTCCTTTGCTTCCTGCAACTGTGTTCTGAGGGCAGCGTTGTCTTTTTTCAGGCACTCAACAATGCTTGAACTCTCCTCTGTTTGGGTAGTGCTATCCTGTAATGCTGGAACATGAACATAAGTAAAGGAGCAAATTTTAAGACCTTCATATTTTGCATTGTACTTAAACTTAGCGCACTGCATGAAATTTTGTGTAAAATGGTAGACTTACAAGGGGCAGCGTTGACAGCAGCATCAATGTGGCAAACCGAAGCTTGATCAGCAGCAGCACTTTTTCTGGAACCTGGGATGTTGAATTTTCCAGGATAAAGAATTTGCCCAACCTATCTAATATACATGTACGTGCAGTGTTACACTTACATGGTTCTGTGTTACCAGCATCCACCACGTGGGGAACAGGCACCTCCAAAGGGTCCGTGGACTCCGTTGCATTTTGAACTTCTAGAAGTGTTGGGGTCAACAGTTGCACCATTACTAATCATGAGAGCACCTGGGCCTTCCATGAGCATTAGCTATTCATTCTTTTGCGACTACATGGAAAAGCATCCAAACACCAGTGCAAAATACATGAACAGTAGCACCTATGTATTTCAAAATTTGTGCAACTATGAGTTTCTTAGGTAGAAAACAAAACAATGTTAACCTGAATCGCTGTTTGTGAAACCAGCGTTTGTTCCAATGCTTGAAGGCTCGGAAGCCTGACCTTCGGCATCATGTTGGGGTGTTGCAGCTCGGACGAAGCCCCCTGTAATAAAAGGCCATGTAATGAAAAACAGCATTGCACCTGTGGAATGTAATAAAAAATATGAAATTTACCTGTGTCACTACCATCAGCACATCTTCCCCTACTGGTAACTGGGGTATTCATATCGAGAGGTTGCAGCACTGAACTAGGGCTTGCAGGTTCATGGTGCTTCTTTGCGTCAGCTCTCGCAGAGCGCCGTTTGTGCCTGAAACAAGTGTAAGAACCTTTATCACCTTGCACCATATGCAAGGGCAATTAGAATACTTGTGGCACAACGGAATTTCATTAAGCATGGTAGATTCTGATTGCAAC
Organism: Haemaphysalis longicornis; assembly: GCA_013339765.2. Lineage (NCBI taxonomy): Eukaryota > Metazoa > Arthropoda > Arachnida > Ixodida > Ixodidae > Haemaphysalis > Haemaphysalis longicornis. The sequence continues at coordinate 114,844,887 of CM023452.1, read as the reverse complement.
TGGGTGATGGGCTAACAACTAGTTTCTCTAAAGACATTTGCTGGGAGTAAGGGACGTGAAATGTCGATTAAAGGTGCTAAACTATGCTAGCTTCATATATGAAGCTTGGAAGCGCTTCACACAACTTTCTATGGTGGCTTAATTTACAGCGGCAGGGCGAAAACAACTTCCTGCGTTGGCACAAGGAACAAAAAAAAAGGAAGACCTCAACATGGTGACAATTACCAGGAATGGTGGTGACATTTTCCCAAGGCAGCATTCAGAAAAATGCCCCCACTGAATTAAGACACACCAACTTTCTGTAGTCATGGCTGCTGTTGCATGTCAGCCAATGAAAACAAAAATTTGAAGATTTACGAGATGTACTATCGCTGTACCTTATCTACTGCACTGATCTCACAACCATTAAGCAAACAACGACACTATGCGTCAAGGCTTGCGCTCCAAAAAGTATGGATAACATCTCACCTTTCATTCGAAGCAGCCTTTATGTTGTGGCCTAGGTTAAGGCTTGGAGCCCAGTCTGGGTTTGTGTCGTCCATGAGGTAGCATGGTTTCCCTGAAAAATTCAAATAAACAAAGAAAAGTTGACGGCGATAGTAGAAGGAAGAAGCAACTACGACGCCCAGCCATTTCATTCTCTAACCGCCGAGCCGTACAATTCATTCGAAAACACCAAAACGTTCGCTCGTGAAACCTTGTTACGAAAACATGCATGCTGCCGTAGCTTTGCACTTTGCTTACGAAAAGCGAGGTTGATAAAGCAAAGATCACGGCCAAGGACAACACTGCCGGATCACACAAAGAAAAAACAAAAGCGCACATACGCATAGGTTCGCACATTCAGGTGCATTTTTTGTTAGACACGCCAGAATCCGACCTAGACAGAAAATTGCAAGCTCGACGAAGTGAGCCCGCTTCACACGCCAACCAGCGCATCCGACGCCCACAAAACCGCGCACAGTTATGTAAAGCTCGAAATTTGCTTACCAGAAACGAAATGTGCGCTGCACACCTTGTAATGCGTGGCTTCTTTGTTGATGTCCCCACGGTTGATCCGGCGAAACCACTCGGCGCGACGCTTTGTTGACATTTCTTGCGTCTTGCTGCATTGCCAGCGGATCACGGTAGGCACCGCAAAGAAGCGCACCTTCTGAGCATTTTCACACCCGCCTGCAGTATTCGTTGACGAGTTGTAGCAGCCGTACACAGCGCAGTGTACCATGATTAAACCGCTACGCACACGGTGCGGGTAACGCTGCAGCGAACTGCCACTACCGCCACAGTTATGGCGGATCGCCAAATCGCCCTTCCCATAAGGCCTTGCGGCATCGCGGCTGAGCCGCTTGTGAATAGACTCTATACTCGGTGACTACTTAAGAACGGCTCCGAAAGTTATCACCGTAGCCAGATGTTTCTCCGCGCGGCGCAAGTAGCGCGCTACTGGGAATATTTTGAACATGGCATGAGCCGTTCCCGTTCTTTTTTGGACTTAATATGCTTATAAACGACTCCAGTGACGACAAACAAACTGCGTGAGACAAGGCAGACGATATCACGCACTCATAGCAAACTCCTTTCAAAACGCGCGTGCACTGACGTCACGGGTCTGGCGCTTGGCGGAGTGATACACTACACGAGGTGGTGTTATTCTTGAGTTGTAACCAAGTATAGCTATGATGTCATCGCGGGCGCCGTCACCATTCCACCTTCGAGAACAAGCTGCCCAGTGTTCGTGGTGAGATCTTCGCGCGCTCCTCTTTTAGCCAATTCACGTGTGTTTTCACCTGAAAGGAAAGCACGCAAGACAAAACCCCTCGCGCTGCTAAGTCGAATTCTCGAGCCTGGTTATCGTTGGCCACTAGCGCGTGTTAACGCGGTTTGCTTGGAACAGATCTATAAGCCTGCGGAGGAAAACAGTGCAGGCTGCCAGTGATGGATAACTTTGAGCGGCAAGTTCGTAAATCTATGTGAGGTGCAACAACCGTGTCTCTGACAAACGAAAATGGGTTGCCACCTCTGCTGTTTTTCCAGTCTTGCACCACTGGTGCAAGCTGCGCCATGTAACCACGGAGCTTTTTAGGCCAAACACAAGTCCCTTTAGCGGATGCAGAAAGTCCCCAGTGCATGTCAGCGCGCCTCTCGCATCTGCCGACTTAAACTTTATTAAACGGGCTCATGAACTGAAACCCTTCCGTTCAACCGAGGTATAACGGGTAAATAATACATTGGAAATGGATCTCTGGATTTTAAAAATAAAAATGTAAAAGGTAAATTAAAAAGATATTTACGCAGAAAATGACTCACTACAGAGCAAAGATAAATACAAAGAACTAAAAGTTATCACGTTATTTTCCGCTGACATTGTTCTGCGTGTTGTGTGAAATTGTGACAAAATATTTCAGGGGTTAGTATTGTTGAATATTAGCGTTAATTAGTATTGCCATTTTCTTCTAAAATTTTTAATGTTTTTGTAGGTTTTATAAGCTCTGGTTTCCTTCTTACGAGATAATTTCTATGGATATTAAGAAGTTGTTCTCTGTGTTTGTTTGTTATTGGGCAGTCCTGTATATAATGGTGAAAACTGTCTGCTGGTAGGTTACATTTACATATGTTATTATTTGTAATGGCGAACCTACGAAAATTAAACGGAAATCTACCGTGTCCAGTGATAAACTGTGACGTGTAATAGTTGGGAGTAAAGCGCTCCGGAATTTTGTGAATATTCGTTATCCATTGGAATGTGTAGCTTTCATTTCCTTCTTGTTGCCACTCAACATTCCAATGTTTTCTTTGGTTAATATTGAGCTGTTTTTTTATATATTGTAGTAAAATTGGCCAGTCAATTTGTTCGCCAGATTTTGCTGCTTTTTTCGTCATTTCGTCCGCTATTTCGTTACCGATTGTCACTGTGACATTTTGTAAGTTAACGTTATTTTGACTTGTTTTGCTATTTTGTTTGGCATTTCTTTAATTCTAAATATATTTTGTGTTTGATTATTTGGATTGCTAATTACTTTTAGGGTTGATAGGATATACAATTGTACGTAACCTACTTTGAAGCTAGTTTGGAGGTATTCAATTGCTTTTAAAATCGCGATTCCTTCTGCCTAAAAGTTATTGCTGTACTCCTGAAGTTTGTATTGTTTGGTTTATACTATATTTCCGGATTGATCTAGAATTATAAAAGGTGCTCCTATGTCGGTTTTATCGTGCAAGCCGTCTGTAAATACTACAAAATCTGTCTGCGAAATTGGTTGAGTACGATAGGTAAAAGATATCTGATCTGCTGGATGCAGCTGCCATATCTCTACTTTGTTACTTATTTGGTCTATCGTAAAAGCGCGGTTTTTCCAGGTGAACATTTTTTCGGCGAAAAGTACATTAAATGTTTCGATTTCTTTTTCGATCGTCGATGAATTGGTGGGACATTAGCTATGATGTTTAAGGCCGGATTGGATACTGTTTTAAATGCTTTGGTAACTTTACTGAGGCTTGTTCTTTGAATACGTCTTAGTTAGTTTTCTCATTAGTACCTGTTTCTTATACCAAATTGGAGCGGCATAAACTATGATTCTTTCTATAGATCTGATATAAATTTGTTGTAGGTGTTTGCTGGTAAGCCCCCAGTTGTATGCTGTAAATTTTCCTAGGGTGTTTATTATTTGGTTTAATTTTTTTCTTTACATAGTAATGTTGGATAAAACTGAGCTTGTTGTCTATATATACCCCTAATATTTTAATTTATTTACAGAATTTAGGATTTTTGTTTCCTAGTTTGATAATGGGAGGTCTTATAATGTACTTGTCACCTATTACAGTGAATTTTGATTTTGTTGTGTTAAATGTAAGTTCTTTGTCTATTCCCCAGTTTTCTACAATTTTGAGCGCTCTGGTTGCCTTTTGTTCGATAATATCTCTTGAACTGCCTATTACTAAGGTTATGTCGTCGGCGAAAGCCTAACTATATACATAGCTAGGAAATTTGCTGTTTAGGAGATCCAAAATTGTTATGTTCAAGAGTAATGGACTTAAAGGTGACCCCTGCGCAGAGCCTGATTTAAGATAAAGTTGAATTCTTGATTTCTCTATGTTATAGATAATTTTTCTATTTTTAAAAAATTATGAGTCGAAATGATCAGATTTCTCGGACAGCGTGATTTTTTTTTAAAGTTTACAATGACCGATGATTTGATACAGCTAAATGCGTTCTTTATGTCTAAAGAAATGACAACACATACCGCTTTATCTAATCTTGTTTGATCAATTTTCTTTTTTAACTCGTTTAAGGCGATGGTTGCCGACGTGTTATGGGTATGACTGGCGTCCTCAGTGCGGGGTGCCGATAACGACCTTCGCGTAGCGGCTTTAGCCGAAAAATACCCAGCGGTCATGAGCGCGTGCCTCGCGGCAACTGTCCGGCGTATTCCAGGCTTGCGCGTGGGCTTACGCCAAATGAGCTCCCGCCCTCATCGTCACCGCCGCGCGGCGAAAAGCGCGCCATGGTTTCGCTTCGCCAAAGACAATGACGATAAAACAGTCAAGCCACACGTTGTGATGGCCACTGGGCTAGCTGATACAGAAATGGAAGTTTACCTACTGGGGCCAGTACGTGCTGCAAGAGTATTTTCCCTACTCGATTGTGCCGTTAAAAGACGACGGCAGAAGAAGGATCATGACGATTGCTACTGAATAAAACCACTGTACCTACATTTCAAGAGCTTTTACCTTATAGTGCCGCCCAAATGGGCGTTTAAACTGCAGGGGTCCGCTAGATGCCTCTCATCTGGGATTTGCTGCCAGCGTGAGAAGATAGATTGCCTCCCTGCACTGCTATTTCCCCAGCATTCCGTCACGAGTGAAAGCTGCATAAACTTTCAAGTGAAGAGCACCTTATCGGCTCGCCTTGTCGCCGTAGCACTCCCCACGCTGTACCGTCGCCATGGCTTCTTAAACAAGCTTCGAAAAACAAGCGATTTATATAGTCACAACCGCTCAAAACTCGTGAACCGCTGACGCTTGTCATACGTTCCTGTTGTTTAGCGCAAAGAAAGCTGCAGGGGCGATTGAGGCAAAATACCTGTAACTAACCAGCAACCCCCGCGTTCATTTATTGGGACCGCTCGTTGGGTATGCTTTTGCGATAGTCACCGGAAATAGTGGCAGTGCAAAGAAAAAATGGCGTGTTCTAAACTGCGTAGTAAAGCGCCCGCACGTGCGAAATGAAAATCAGAGCACACACCACAAAAAAAAAAATCCCCTGCTCCCCTGCGTTGTTTCAGGCATTGGGCGCGAAAGCACTGCGAAAACGGGAAATGTGAAATGCGTGGTACAAACCTCTGTTCATTTCATCAGTAGTGGATTGAGACAGGGCGGCGAAGAGCACGATGGTTGGCGGCAGTGAGTGGATAATGGTGCCACAGCCCATTATGGCGAGTGCCTGCTATGTACTTCGGGACAGCCATCACGGTGAGTGGCCAACCTTTATTCGTACATACTGGGCTACCTCAACATTTCTAAATTTACGATAACAGTACAAGGCCAGAGTACCTCTATTATTAATGCATTTTTACAAATTAATGGTGAAACATATGCAGCAGTGTTTTAACTAAAAATTAAAAACGATAAACACTTCTCAAATTAAAAAAAATAACACGCGCTAACACATTTTTTAACTGCTTTTTGCAACTTTCTGCGCTCTTTCACGTATTGTTATTTTTTTTTAAATACTAAAAATCCAAAACAAAATTTACTTCTTGTCCTTTGTCAATAACTACAAGTTAAAAATGTATTTTATTTTCCACTGAGAAGCTGATTACAATTTTTTCTGCCACCGTAGAAGAAAAGTACAAAACTTACATCGAACTTTCAATGAGCGTTAACCGGAAAGGTCAGCGAAATTTTACGTTGAGGTGCTGCGGAATTTTAACTAAACTTGGGCCGCACCCTTTGCCAAAATAACAACCCGTTGCGGAGCACAACGAAGCTCATGTCGCTCGCTTACGATCGCAAGAAGCCCCTTTAGGTCCCTTTTGTACATTTACCTCTAAACCTATTCCACCGGCGACGGCGGCCAACCCTTCCCGATGCTTTGTCTGTTCGCGCTGCGTCCGTACTCCGAACATTGTTACAGCGCTCCTTTTTTGGCTTTCTGGCAGTCGATACCAATTCCTGGGCAATTCGCTGTATCTCGCAACCAGTTTTTGTAACTAACGAGTTCGATAAAACATAGAGGACTTAGTCTTTTTCTTGAAAACGCTGTTGAAAATGGGGGCACAAACGGGAGTTTCGCATCTTGAAAACGTAGGTATATCACAAAGACTTGTCTATGAAACCGAAACTACCTTTCAAGGCGTTTTGACGATCTTTTCTAGCTGTTGGCTACATTGTTACGTCCTGGACCCTTTTGAAGTAAAAAAAGCCAATACGAGAGCGCTGTTTTTCCTTCGTTATATTCGCACTCTCCCGCCTAAACGCTGTGAACAGTTATCTTCAGAGTGTCGTACGGCAATTTGCCACCTTTAAAGTGTACCGAATGGTCTATTTGACAAGCTTCTTATACAGAAACATCCCAGGGATTGCAGGTGCAAATACGGAGCTAACCCCATTTATTGGACTTTCCAAATGCCAAAAACCTTTCTTTGGTTGTCTAGTAAACTGAATTTACAAATAATGTGCGCGTGCGTAAGCGGTGCCTCAGTACCAGTTGATACACGCTGGTGCTTGCCGAAGGCAGTTTATTTACTTATTTATTTGAAGTGCTCACCAACAGCGCGAGGGCCTTCTCGGCAGATGACTGGGCACATGAATATAAGGTATTCAGAAGATAACATATACGAAGGGAAATAGATCAAAAATGGGTAAAAATAAATGTGTAGATATACATAAATAAGCAGATTAATCAAAGAAGCGAAAACATTTTTTGAATAACAAGAGCTGGGAGGTCATGCGAATAGAATGCCCTAATCAACACAAACAAGCATAAGCAAGGTGGTGCTTTTGGCGCAGAAACACAAGAACAGAGGGAAGAAGTGCATGTGCGACCTCTCTACAACATGTGCATTCAAAAATATCAATTTTTTTAAGGAGCGTTTAAAAAGAACCCCGTCATTGCAAAAAAATGTCAGTGGAAGATAAAAACAGACTGTTTTAGGCATGTTGCACCTGTTAGCTGGTGCCAGGCTCAGTGTTCTGTCAACTTAACAGACTGTTATAGGCATGTTGGCGCCTGTTAGCTGGTGCCAGACTCAGTGTTTTGTCAACATGGAAGCAATCATGCGGCTGCAGTGGTCTGCTTGGCACTCGCAGGTGAACAGAGCTTACAAAGGAAGGGCAGTCGACCTTGGAATGAATGCAAATGAAAACAAAAACCAGGTCACGCCTGGAATGCCTAATACATAGGCTCATCAAGATTCAGGAGCTTGAGAAGCCCACAGTGCAAATAATGGCTCACTGGTGAGTACCGATAAAATACGGTTCTAGTGAATCGCTTCTTAATTTTTTCTAGACAAAGAGACGACGAAGGGCTTAAACAGTTCCAAATACCACTGGCAAAGTCGAGCTTCGCTAACATTTGTGCGCGGTAAAGGGAAACAAGCATGGTCCGGTCGGTGAATTCACTGGAGGCCCGGGAAATCACGCTAAGCGTTTACAATCAGGAGTTGGTCAGCTGGTTCCCATGTGAGTTGAAAAGTAGTTTTAGGTCCATCATTAAACCCAAATCACGCACTACAGTAACGCGTTTTACAGGTACACCAAGCAGACAGTATGGGAAAATGGTTGGGGCTGTCTTACTAGTGTATGTTATCATGCTAGTTTTGCAGAGATTGTGCTTAACATAGGTACGGTCGCGACTATGCCGAAACGGCTTTGATGCCATCTTGCAGCAGGGCGTGATCATGCGATAAGAAACCCACGGGTAGAACTTCATATCATCGGTATACTAAGAGAGGGAACAATGCACAATAACAGGCCGAATGTCATTAACAAAAATGTTAAAGAGAAGAGGGCTCAGTGTCGAGCCTTGAGGTACCCCTGATAACATAGCGAAAGGCCGTGAGATGACGCCTTCATAACAGACGAAATTGGACCTGTCTTTATAACTGCTGAACCAATGACAGAACTCACTGAATGGACCGTATGTGGACGATTTACGAATCAGTCAGTCATGATTAACAGCGTCGAAGGCCTTGCTACAGTCGAAATATACGCTATCTACATGTTGACGAGAGAACACTGGATGGCCGATACCGTTTAGAAGACTTACGAGATTTTATTCTACTGACTTTGCGGGCATGAAGCTGTGTTGGTTGGAATGGATTAATTGGCGCATGGCTGCCAAATGGTAACGACTCATGACTTTCTCGAGGACTTTGGAAAAGGAAGATAACAGGGAGATTGGCGTATAGTTTCCGGGCTAGTGGCTTTTCCGGACTTATGCAAAGGGAAGATAGCGCCTAATTTCCAGTATGCTGGAAAATGTTGCTGAACAACTGACATGCGTATGATGTGACAGCAAATCAGCCTTTCACGATTAGCAGGGAATGCTGTCGCAGCCCGCTCACTTTTCATGGGGAGTTTGCGAATAGCGGACATGACATCATTTTCGGTAATATTTGGGATGGGCAATACTGGCCCATGAGACTCGAAACACAGTTCGCTGCCGCTGTCAGAAGACGCCGAGTACGTCGATGAAACATGACGTGCGAAAAGTTCACATACACCTTGCGGGTCAGACATAAACTTGTCACCATCCTGAATAGTTAATTATCGCGTGCATGACGTGTGCGGAACTTAATATACCGCCAGAAGTAACTATGGGACTGGGTAAGAGGTGACTCGGTGTAGTAGGTAAACGTCTTTTTGTCCCGGGCAAGAAGCCCTTTCGCTAATGAACGCCATTCCATGAGCTTGCGAGAGAAGACGGGTCAATGTGAACAATAAACAAGCTGTGGAAATGGCGTTTTTGTGACGTTTTGTGTGCGTGTTTGACTCCTTCCTACCATGAATCCCGAACGTGCGTTCGCTCTGCATGCCCTATGTGGCACCGTATTTCCAAGATCAGCTTGCGCTAGCTCGTACGTTCGAATCAGCCACCTTTCTCCCATATGCGAAAATTGTATTTATTTCTTTTCAGAATAAACATGTAAGTACCGTCGTTGTTCCTGGTGACCAAAAAATGCACCACATAATGTAACCTTCGTGAGAAGTTTGAGCGCGAACAGAGCGGCGGTTCCCTCGGGAAAAAATTTTTAAAGTTGTTCTAATTATTGTCGCACCACCCTGTATGTCTTGACGCACTGTAGAGCCATTTATATGAGCAAATGTTAATTTTATGTGTTAGAGCGACAAACGTACGAAGTAGGGTATCTTATACGGCCCACACAGCAAAAAAATATTTGTACTTCATTTATGGTAACCTTCCAGAAGACGGCCTCTTCTTGCTAAGAGAGAAAGACAGGCAGGTTGTTAAAACTGAAGGAGTGGGGCTGCATTTTACGGAAGTTCTTAATTTAGGGAAAATTCTGTGTAGAACATTTTGATTGGATGACCAATAACGCGCACTGCCATATCTAAGCACCGTTGGTGTACATTGCAGCCCCACAACACTGCTCTCCTGCGATAACTGATCATCACCTGCTTAAAGACAGGTCCAATGAGGTCTCAACAAAGTTGGAGCCAGGTACGCGTGTGAAATTGAAGGCCCATTATTTTTTCCAGTGCCAGCCAAGACGAGATAAGCGTTGTCCAACATCACAGGACTCCCGCATGGACCTGCTGTTTTCAATACAAGAGCTTGACGCTGCATTATCTCTTTGTCGGCGTACAACTTCACCAGTACAGAGAGGGTGCCACATACGCCGACCTTTGCCACCTACATCAAGGAGCCCGTCGCATCCTTCTTTGCCGTATAGACTAGTCTTGGCAAGATGGCATGGTCCCTGAAGAGTGGAAAATGTAACCGTCTGCTTCCAGTCTTCAAACCAGAAGATTTCCGCTGGACCTTGCGTCGTATGGTCCTGTAGACCTAGCAAGTTGCATAGGCAAGTTAATGGAAAGAATGGTTTTGCTCCGTCTGGAGTGGTATCTTGAGTACCACAATATTTACCCGACCGCTATGGCTGGATTTCGACGAGGCCGTTCTTCCATCGACAATGTTATTGACCTTGTGACATCGGTGCAGCACAAGAAATCGCTCAAACGTCTACCTGCTGCGCTATCCCTCGATATTAAAGGGGCTTGCGACAACGTAATACATGTCGCCGTGTTGACTAGCCTGGAGGATGCGGGAGTGGGTGGCCGAACGTACAGATGGATTCAAAGTTTTCTATCTGGACGATCATTTTCTGCTAAGACCACCGACGGCACAACCTCCCAGCACTACGTTTCCCGGGGCGTCACACAAGGCAGGGTTCCTAGCCCGACATTGTTCAATCCCACGTTTATCGGACTTTAAAAAGTCATACCAACCACTGTGCATCTCTCCATTTATGCTGATATTTGCATCTGGGCATCAGGGGTTTCACGTCCTCAGGTTCGGGCACACCTTCAAAAATTCGCGACCCACGCATGCGCATCTTGCGTCACAACGACTTGAAACAGCACCGGATAAGTGTGCAGTGGTGGCATTTACTCGTAAAACAATCTTCCAATAGGCATCTATTTGAATGGACACCCCATTTCTTACGTAAAGGGTCACCGCTTTCTTGGAATCATTATCGATCGGGACTCATCATGGACAGCACAAATCTCATCTCTGAAAAAAGGCATATTGGAATTATCCAACTTTTCACATTCCTGGCCAGAAAGACTGTGGGCGTTTCTATTCGCTCAATGCTAGATTTTTACAATGCACTATTTCTCGGTGTTCTACGTTGCAGCGTACCCGTTCTGTCCAATACAAACAAAACCAGTGCAATTCAGGAGGTACACGCCCGAGGTCTCCGGGCGTGTCTTGTTCTACCGCGTTGCACCTCCACAGTGGCACCCATATGCACCGCAAGAGATCATCCTATAACGACCTACGTGGCAGTTGATGCACTCCGGGCTCACATTAAACGTCTCGCTCAGCTGCCTCATCACCACCTTGCATCCTGGCCGTCAACTAGACCACAAGCATCCTCTTCTAAGATAGTCGCCGCTCACTGCGAGAGCCTCCCGTCAGGATACACACCTGCGGCAAGACCACATCGCCCCTTTGGTGGCTCTCGGTGCCAGAAGTGCATCTAAATATCCCGGGAATAACCAAGAAAGCGGATGTTCCACCACAAGGTCTCCAACACCTCTTTATGCCCTTCTTACATGAAGCCTACAGAGACCGGATTCATGTCTACAATGATGGCTCGGTAACAAACTCTAGTTCTGCGGGAGCTGTTATTGTGCCAGCCAAATAGGTAGACGTTCAGTTCAAGCTGTCCAATTTAGCAACGTCAACTGCATCCGAACTCACAGCTATTCACGAGGCTTTTCTGTACCTAAAACAAGAATTACCTCAAGAATGGGCCCTGCTTTGCGACTCCAGGCCACTTCTCCAGTGTCTGCAGTCTGCTCTTCGCCGCGGCCCGTACGAACAGCTTGTGGCCGAGATTCTTCAAGAGTATGCTTCCTAGTAAGGCATGGGCCCAATATTATTTTTCAATGGCTCCCAAGCCACTACGGCATTTCTGGGAATGAATATGCAGACAAAGCGGCTCATCATGCCCATGGAAGTGCCAAATTGGCCGACATCCCGTTATCGCGCCATGATGCTGCAAGGTCACTGCGCTCCATCGCCCGCAAAATCACGCTCACTCTTTGGAATACACAGAAGTTTTCAAACTCCCGCCTGCACTTTCTCGACCCCGACCTGCAGCGCCACTAACCCACTAACATGCCACGCTAGGATGCCACCCGGCCTACTGTGCCGCCTGTGGACAGGAGTTGCTTTCACCAAAGCTTCCTTTTTCACTATCGGCATGACTGACAGCCCTGCTTGTGACGTGTGTGCCACAGACGAAACAATAGACCACCTCTGGTGTCCCTGTTCCCGGTTGGAACGCATAGACTGCACTGGTCAACCGCGCTCCGGAAACTCTACAACCAGCCATTAACTGCGCAGACTGTTTTTGTCCCAGGCGTTGCCCATCACAGTCCCAAAAGGCATGAAAATAAAGTAAGTATAGTCCAACTGCGAAATAAATGCGTTTGTGAAGCCAAAATGTTTTTGCTTCGACATTTCGGAACATGTTAAAAAACCCTGGCGGTCGAAATTATTCCAGAGCAGTGCACTACCGCGCGCCTAGTAGGCATGTAGAACCTCTAAAAAATGCGTTTCTTGATCAACAAAACAGTACCCTCAAGTTTTTGTTAGTCTTTCCGTCATTCATTTTAGAAACAGGATTGGCCACTCTATTATAACGCAAACCGATAGCACTATTATACGAACTTACTTAAGCACCATATAAGACTGTGGCAGCGAACGTGTGCTATGACCTTCTATTGATTCGCTGTTAAAGTTTCAGTTGAACGTTCATCTTGCCCTTCTGTGTACACTGACATCAGGGCTCAGCCAGGAACAATGTAGACTCGTTGCTGTTTCCGTTACCTCACCTAGGCCCGGGTTTGTGCTCGGATTTTCCGGTGAACAGCTAATCTGCAGAGAATTTTGTTCCGTAGTAATCTGTAAAACGTTCAGATAAAATGTTTAGGCCCAAAAATATTTCCTGTTTGCGCAGTAGTTCAAATCTAGCATTTTATTCGAACGGATTTTAACAAAAGAGTTGTTTACCCTTGTGTTTGGTCCATTGGGGTTTCAAAAAAAAACTCAACCGACTCGCGGCGCCCGTCACGACCTTCACACTGCCGCGGAGGTGGATCCAAGAGAATTTCTAGCTAAGATGTCATCACGAACGCTGGCACCACTCCACCTTCGAGAACAAGCTGCCCAGTGTTCGTGGTGAGATCTTCGCGCGCTCCTCTTTTCGCTAAATCACGTGTGTTTTCACCTGAAAGGGAAGCACGCAAGACAAACCGCTCGCGCTGCTAAGTGGAATTCTCGAACCTAGTTACCGTTGGTTCTAGCGCCTGTTAACGCGGTTTGTTTTGGAACAGACCTATAAGCCTGCGGACGAAACAGTGCGGTCTGCCAGTGATGAATAACTTCAGCGGCAAGTTCAGAAATCCAGGTGAGGTACAACAACCGTGTCTCTGACAAACGAAGATGGGTTGCCACCTCTGCTGTTTCTCCAGTCTTGCACCCCTGGTGCAAGCTGCACTATGTAACCACTGAGCTGCTTAGGATGACACAAGTCCGTCTAGCGGATGCAGAAAGTGCCGAGCGCACGTCAGCGCGCCTTTTGCGTCTGCCGACTGGCGTCCTCGGAGCGGGGTGCCGAGAACGACCTTCGCGTAGCGGCTTTAGCCGAAAAATAACGAGCAGTCATAAGCGCGTGCCTCGCGGCGACTGGCCGGCGTAGTCCCGGCTTGCGCGTGGGCTTACGCCACATGAGGCGCTCCCGCCCTCATCGTCGCCGCCGCGTGGCGGAAAGCGCGCCATGGTTTGGCTTCGCCGAACACAATGACGACAAAATTGTCAAGCCATCCCACTGCTATTCACACGTTGTTATGGCCACCGGGCCAGCTGACGTAGAAATGGAAGTTTACCTACCGGGGCCAGTACGTGCTGCAAGAGGATGTGCCCTACTCGATTGTGCCGTCGAAAGACGACGGCAGAAAGGATCACGACGATTGCTACTGAATAAAACACTGTACCTACTTTAAAGGGCATTACTATACAGCGCCGTCCAAAAGGGCTGTGCACTGCAGGGGTCCGCTAGATGCCTCTTTTCTGGGATTTGCTGTCAGTGTGAGAAGCTAGGTTGCCTCCCTGCGCTGCTGTTTCCCCAGCATTCCGTCACGAGTGGAAGCTGCGCAAACTTTTAAAGGAGCCATACAGAGAAAACACGTTTGATTCATTCAAAAGATTGCCTGGTTAGAATCATACTGACACCATTTTTAAGGTAAACTTCGCTCAAATAAGCTACATAATTAGGAAAAAGGGAATGGCCATGCGACCCACTAGCTCATTTCCCGCAAAAGAACCTATAATGTCATACCAGACAGCTCTGCGATCGGCGAAGGGCGGAAAAAGCAAACGCGACTTAGGCAGAGCTTGCCGAACGAGCTATTTGCGCGTAAATTTGGGGCACATTCTTTTTAAAGCGCTAAGAATGGTGGGACAGACAGTGGAAGTTACGAAAGCACACGTAAACATAGATGAACAGATGCGTACTGCTGTTGGTACTGCGCCCACTGTGCTTGGTTTAGCTGTACAGGACTGCAGGGCTTTGGGGTTGTTTCAGACGACACTGGGCGATTGACACAAGCGACGACGTCTCAAGTGACCGTATTTGTCGAGCGGGCACCATGTTTCACGCAACAATTGTCTCCATGAACAAAACAAGCCAGGTACAAATACGTTGACAAACAAACCAAAGGCATAAAACGGCTTGCCACGGTGTTGTGGCGCCATCTAGGTTCACTAACCGTAAGCACAGCACTTTGACGTCATTGCAGACCACGAAAATGCACGATTTAGCGGGGAAAATCAAAATTTCAATTTAAAAAATTAAATTTCCAGTGAATAAAGCATCGTTTGCATTCGGACAAGCGCTGGGGGCACTACAAAACACAAAATCTTTCGAATAACACAAACTTGTGTTTCCTTTCATGGCGCCTTCAAGTTAAGAGCACCTTGGCGGCTCGCCTTGTCGTCGTAGCACTCCCCACGGCGTACTGTCACCATGGCCGAACACACAAGCTTCGAAATCAAGTGATTTATATAGTCATAACTGCTCAAAAGTCGTGAACTGCTCACGCTTGTCATACGTCTCCCCATTGTTTAGCGCAAAGAAAACTGCAAGAGCAATGGAGGCAAAATACCTGCAACTAACCAGCAACCCCCGCATTCATTTACTATGAGCGCTCGTTGGGTAGGTTTGTACAATAGTTAGGGAAATAGTGGCAGTGCAAAGAAATGAATGGCGCGTTCTAAACTGCGGAGTAAGGCGCCGGCACAGGCGAAATAAAAAGCAGAGCTCCCTCACCATAAAAAAAGAAAAAATCCTCTTCTCGCGTTGTTTCAGGCCGGGGCGCGAAAGCACTGCGAAAACCGGAAATTCGAATTGCGTAGGACAAGCCTCTGTTCATTTCACCAGGAGTGGATTGATACAGCGCGGCGAAAAGAACGATGGGTGGCAGCAGTGAGCGGATCATGGCCATAGGTCGGCGTACTCACTCGTGAGTACACTCATTTGTACTCATTTGTACTCAAGCCTCACTCGTGAGTACACTCATTTGTACTCATTTGTACTCAAACTCACGAGTGAGTACGATGATGAGTGATCACACACCCAGAAAAAAACAGTGAGTACGATGACGAGTGAGTACAGGGGTAAGTCCACTACTCGTGAGTACAGTACTCATGAGTACACTACTCATGAGTGTGAGTACTCATGAGTACAGTATTCATGAGTATGAGTACTCATGAGTTTGAGTACTAATGAGTATGAGTACTCATGAGTACACAGTACTCATGAGTATTGTACTCATGAGTACACAGCACTCATGAGTACAATACTCATGAATACTGTTGTGTACTCATGAGTACTGTGTATTCATGAGTATATGCACTCCTGAGTACAGTAGTGCAAACAAGTTTTATCACGAGCTCGAGTCCGGACGCGCGTGTACGAGTCGCAAACATTTAGCGGTGCCGCTGTGCAGCTTAACTGTCAAGCATGGTAAAATTACACAACGAAAACTGCACCTCCCTCCTTTTCCCGGTCCCTGTTTGGCGCTGTAAGCGTTTTTCGGCGGTCGCTCGCAAAGGGGTCACGGTGAAGAGGGAAAAAGGAGGGGGTGAGGGCCCGGCGGGAAACGCGGCCGCAGTTGCTCTTCTCTGATGGGACTTGTTGACTGCCGCAGTTATTTTTGTTGACGCGGCCTCTGAACGCGTGGCGGCTTCATTGCGCTTGCTCCCTTCCAATTGTTTTAGGGGAGAGGCGGTGGAGGCTGCTAACAACGCACGAACTAGGCGTACTGAAGTCTCTCTTTTTCGGTCTTCATAAGTTTCCGTAGACGCATGTCACGCTGTGTAGTCGTTTCGTGAGCCGAACCGCTCATTTCAACAGTCGCAGTTAATTTACGTAACTCGCGTCAAACCGACTGCGTGGTTTGTAACGTTCGCTGTGCGTATTCAAGCGACAGTTTGGCTGATGTACGTGCGCCCATATGGTTTTATTAGGTTCCCGTTTTGAAACATTTTGCTCAGGTTCGCTAGTAATATGGTCTCGTGTAGTGCCATTTACAAGTGAGCATATAGCCCCACCGTGCACTACGGCGTGCAGGCGCGGCGGTGGAATTTGCCCCAGCAATGGAAATAAAATATCCGAGTACACCTAAGCACGTTTGTGAGTTGTGAATCGGACATCATAATATCCAGTTCAACGCGTGCGGCGCCTTGTTTAGCCTCGCATATTTTGTCGAAGAGCTCTGTCATCTTGCCGCTGGAGGAGCGTTTTGCTTTCGAATGGCTTTACTTTCGAGTGGAAACCCGATTCGCCGCTTCTCGTTTATGCCACCGTGTAATGAGGGCGCTGACGATGATGGTGAATTTCGGTGGTTGTTATTCCCCTACCTTCACTACTGTTTACAGGCGGGGGACCTTCACTACGGGGCGACCACCCCTCGCTAGCAACTATACCGCGGAGTTTAAGCTCGCACTGTGAGTGGCCTCGTGAAGGAATTGTTTTGAATTGATGAACGCCAACGCCAGACGCCGGGATTGTCGCTTAAGCTCCTATCTTGGAACGTCTCGTAAAACATGTGGATTGCACATAACGACGTCACCGCACTTTTTGATCGATCGCTGTCAGCTTCATCCGCGTTGCTCGAGATAAGAGCTGCAGATTTCCACTGTGCAACCAACCCACCAACACGGCAATACAGTGACGTCAGTGGCAAGCTATCACGCCTCCGAAAAACGCGTCTACAAACTTTGTTCTCGAGTACACAAAGCACGGCAGAGCAGTCTACGCTGCTGTAACGGCTGCCAAGTACCGGCAGCAACTGGGTGCACTGCGGCCCTCTAGTGGGACCGATACCCTCTCCACCTCCCCCCCCCCCGAAACACACACACACACACTGTTGGGACTGGGCCATTCTAGCTCAGTCACCACTGTTCGATTCACTTCACTTTATTTCCTTAAAGACCCCACAGGGGGTGTTACGTAAGGGGCGCGTTGTAAAACATAGATACAAAAGCCACAGGTTAACAATACAGATGCAGAGATGTTGCGACGTTGCCCTGCTCAGTCCGCCATCGACGCGGCGCAGAGGAGGGCGATGAAGTTGTCGAGCCGACGGTGATTTTAAGCTGCATTCATATACAATATATACAAAGGTAGCAAGAGCGTTACATGGCTCGCACAAAGGCACTTCTCAACTCAGTGCCTCCGATGAAATGCCGCCGCACAGCCGCTGCTTCAGGGCTGGTTTTATACCCCCGGGGTTCCGCCGCAGCCGCGTGCAGTTCGAATCTTTCCAATCAGGACTATCACTGGCCGCAGTTTGAATCCGGCGAATGCAGGCGAAGTTGATTGCGTCAGCCGAGCCACGAATGGGAAAGGGAGGCGACTCAGCGGCGCCGTCTCCAGAGTCTACTCGTCGCTGCGTGTCTTTTGCGGGCCGGTCGTCCCAAGCATGATTTGGTGCGGCCGTCTCGATGGGAAAAGGAGAGTAGACTCGGCGGCGCCGTGTGCCGCCAGTTGCGGCACGTCTGCCGCGGGCTGGCTGACCGAGGCGCGAATCGGGCCCACCGTCGGCGCGTCGCCAGGTGCAGCAAATTTGTGTCGGGCGCTCTGGTTAACCGCACACACACGCATAGAAAAATTAGTAAGATCAGACCAGTGTGGGTTTTGGGCTAGCTGTTAACGGAAATAGACACAACGACGCGTAGTGCCCGTCCTGTCCCTTTTTCGCGGCGGGACCTCCCTCTTTGGCTTTTCGCGCGCTAGCCGGTTTTCGTCTTTCTGTTTATCTCTTACTTTGCGGGCTGGCGGCGGTTGCGAGGGGTACGGTTGCGCAATGTTCGCAGAATTCGGAACAGCGGCGGCAGCGTCTCTTTCCAGATGGTTTTAAAAGACGATAGTCTTTCTTTGGCCACTTGAGCGCGACAATGTTGGCCTGTCAGTCTGTCTGTCTGTGTCCGTCATAAAGATAATTCATTATTGCAACTTAATATCACGCCCCGCTGTACACATGGGAGCTACTGGGGTCGCCGTTAAGTAGCTTCACGTACATAATGCGCCCTCTCTACAACTGGCCAACTGCCCCGCGATTCAGCCGCGATTCAGCCCGCGATTCAAAACGCGAGTGCGTACGTCCCGTTTCGCTCTCTCCCGTGTACGTGCCTTCAGTGTGAAGCCCTACGACAATGCACCGTGTAAGACGTTTTCTTCTCGGGCTCCTCTGTCCTGATGTGTAATCTCAGTATTTCTAATTAGTTAAACATTTTATTTTTTTCTGTTGTAGCCTTTCATTCGAGCCACGACCTAGCTAAGATGTTGCAGTCGACAGGGTCATGATTTAAGGCCACGGAGGGACGAACGGACGAACAACAACCTGGACGGACCGCACCACGACTACGAGAGTGCAGCACGCAGACATGGGGCACCGATGCACTCCACGCCAGCGGTGGTCGACACAGTGCTGACTTCAACGGAACGCTACGTCCTATGCTCTACGAAGAAACAGCAGTTCGTGAGCGCACTACGATTACGAGGGCTACCCTGCTCTGGCCGTAAGGACGACATCATCTTGCGTCTTCTAGAGGACAACGAAGAACGTCGCCATCTCTCCAACGAACGAATGTGCCAACGCTGCTTCAGGCTGCCTCCGACAACAAACGGCAGATGACCCTGCAAGCGGCGCTGTTTGAGAGCAGAAGGCTGCGTGATGAACGAGAAAGTTTCTGAGACAACTGGCGAGAGTCGGCCGCACGTTTTCCCCGGTACCTGGACTGCACGAGATCCGAGCACAGGCAGAATGCACGACGGCACGCACATGAACGAGACGACGCATGCAAAATTGTGATTGCGTGCTCCACCGGACCTCTCCTGGGTAATCGCCACGATTACGGAGACGCATCGAAGGTCAGTGAATTTTCTGGCGAGATCACGAACACACGTTGCTCTGCTACATCGCCCACGAGCTACATCGCCCACGCGCAGGTCAATCCAGCAACGAGCAACGAGACGCGCAACGTACGCAGCGCGCACGAGCCAGAAGGCACCACGTTCCTGGCACCCGCTCTTCCGCTACAGACGTACACGAACGGAACGCTGAGAGCACGGAACGCAAAGGAGCCGGTACGTACATTTTCCGCACGTGCTGTCCCGGCGCGGGTCCACGCAACCAACGACATCGCATCCGGATTGGTGGATATGGCCACGACAAGCGAGCAAGACGCACGGCGCCCGAAATGCACCATACTGGCGAACGACCGCACCCCATTTATAGGGGAGTTTCCTAGATAAAACGAGACGCACAGCGCACGAAACGCACCAGAGGTGACGAACGACATCCAACTTGAACCAGTGGAGCTGACCACGGAGAACGAAATGCACAGCGCACGGAACGCCACCAAGCCAGCACACACGGAGGAAACTGCTATTCGCGACATCCTCCGCTCCCACTGCTGCTATCCGACTTGGCCAGCGAATGTTACAACCGCAGAAATCACCTGGCCACAAGCAACAAAAGACCCAGCGCACGCGGTTCACCCTACCGGAAAGTACGAGCTCTCCGACACCCGCTGCTCCCGCCCGAGTCCAGCGGACGAACGACATGACACTCGTGCAAGTAGGTCCGTCAACGAGCAACGACACGGCCAGCGCATGCGGCATGTCCGAGCCAGAATTAACAAGATCACCGGCACCCGCGCTCCGATCGAGACTCACACGACAAACACCATTTCGTACAAGAGGACGCAACCGCGAGCAAGCGGACTCGCGATAAACGGATCCTGCTTGTATGGGAGAGATAGCGATTATAGCATTCTCGAAACAACGGGCAAAAGACGAGGTCTTGAGCGACGACACGGAGACGGCAAGAACGGCAACGAAAGAACCCGATCCAGACGAAGCATCGAATGCCCTGACGATGAAGTCACGCTTGCGACGCCGAGGAATGTGGGACCGAACGAACGGCACGAACTA